>VZTR01029538.1:1074431-1107330 GCA_013400775.1 Chaetops frenatus | reverse complement strand
GCCCGCCCCGCGGCCATGGCCGCCCTGCCGCCCGGCCCAAGATGGCGGCGGCGCCCGCCCCGCGCGGCCATGGGAGCTGTAGTTCCCGCCCTGAGGGGCGCTGAGGGGGCGGGCGGACATTGCCGCGTCGTGGCACGGTCGCGGCGGGCTGCGGTAGATGGGGCCGTGCTTCCTCCGCTGCCCAGAGGAGTTCTGAGTGTGCACCTGATAGCCCCCAGAAATACCCTCCCAGCTCCGCCCTCGGGAATCCCGCCAGCCTCTCGCAGGTCTGGGGGCCTGCCTGCTCGCCCTCGCTCCCGCTGGGCGTTTTAGGGGGAGAACTTCCCTGGACGCCTGGATTCACCAAGCAGTTGGGCCAGCCTGTAAAATGCTCTTTCTCCAGGCCCGACCACTCGGTGTTGCTAAGACCTGGTTAAATTTGAACATCTAGGGTGAAGTCACAAATCATCGTTACAGTATGAAGGTTCAGACTGGTTTGTATAAATATCTCTGCAGCTTCGGGGCTGTGGGCTGATTCTGTGTGTCATCACAGAATCACTGAATGGTTTGGGTTAGAAGGGGCTTTAAACATAGTTTAGTTCCAACCCCCTGCCATGGGCAGGAACACTAGACCAGGTTGCTCAGAGCTCCATCCAAACTGGCCTTGAACGCTTCCAGGGATGGAGCATCCACAACTTCTCTGGGCAGCCTGTTCCCGTACCTCACCACCCTCACAATAAAAAACTTTTTAGCTAATATTTAATCTAGACCCATGCTCTTTTGGTTTTAATCCATTTTTCCTTGTCCTGTCACTCTTCTGAAACATCCCTCTCTATCTTTCTTGAAGGCTCCCTTCAGGTACTGGAAGGCTGCAATTAGGTGGCCCCTAGATTGTCTTTTTTCCAGGCTAAACAAACCCAGTTCTCTCAGCCTTTCCTTGTAGGAAAAGCTGTAATCACCTTGGTGACCCTCCTTTGGACTCATTCCAGCAGGTCGATGTCCTTCAAGCATTAGATGATCTGTAAAGGTCCCTTCCAACTGAAGCTGTTCTATGCCTCTATGAAAGAAGAGAACTGAGAATTGCTGATTGAGCACCATCAACATAATGTGTAGGACCTTCACCTTGCAAAACGGTTTGTAAGAATGCAATTTTCAAAGCTACCCTCTACCCAGTGTTTGGTATTTGGGTTTGGGTCGCCCCAGTCGTGTTTGGCCATCCATCAGAAGACAGGCTTATCAATTTAGTGACAGATGCAATACCCATGCTGATAAGCAGCCAAAGGAATGTAGGTCGGAGGGGCTGGGGATAAGCAGATACCATCCAAACATGAATCCACACCAGTCAATCACAGCTTCTTCCAGACACTGACTGTGGGAAGGTCTGTCCCATCTTCACAGGGTCTGTGTATTCAAATGTCAACACTAAACATTCATCTTTCCTAGCTGGTGGCTTTTGGATTTCAGGAAGAGGAGCTGTGGCTGCTCATTAATAAGAAGGAGCCACATTTACACTAAGTTTCTATAGCATGAACTCTGATTAGCCACAAAAGCCTCCAACCCCATTTGTCATAAAGGCCTCTTTTGTGTAAAACTTAATTGGTCCTGTAGGTATTTGTAGATTTGGGTGGAGAAATGATTACCAGAAAAGAGACCAAAGAGGAAAAGCATGCGCTGACAAGGAGTGTGAAGGTTTCCCAAGGACTGCTAAATTCCAGAGACCAGTAGTTCTACTGAATTTGCAAGGGCTGATATAATCCAGGCACTGAGTCTGCTCACTCTGGGCAAGGCCACAAGTGAATACTGGGATCAACCCCTGGCTGCATGACTGGAGGGCAGCAGCTCCTACAGGCAAAGTCTGCAGGATCATGTGTGCACCCATTGAAATAAGTGAGTCTGAGGGACTTCCTGAGCACCTGCTTGGAAGGTGCTAGTGCCAGCACAGCTCTTCACTGGGGTTGTCCCTAAGAGGGAATAAGTAATTCCTTGTGTATTTTCTGCTGTTAGTAGTAATAACTTCCTAGAGTGAAAACCTTAAGTACTTCTGGCTGTCTCATCCTAAACTCTTGTTGCATGGCCAAATATTTTTTAAGCAAATCAGGAAAATTAATCCTTTCTTTTCATCTTCTCCTAGAGATCCTCTATGTTCCTTTTGATTTCTTCATAGGAGTCTACTTTCTTTCTTTTCCTCTACAGTCCTTCTTAGATCTGCAGTAGTCATAGATCCAACTAAAGGCTGGTCTGAAGACTACCCTAAAAGTGTGAACCTTAGTAAGGTAAAAACAAAAAATTGTCAATACTCTTAAATATCTTTATTTGCCTCCACTGGCTTCAGCCACTCTTAGCCATCTCTACATCGCTAATCCACCCATTAGTTCCAGCAAAGTTTTCTGTCTTCCCTCTCAGGTTCCAGACCAGATTTTCCTGCTTCTTTCCTGGCTGACTGAATAGAGGCATCAGTGCACTCTTCCAACGCCATTTCTGTTTGTTTCTCACAGCTCCCTGCTAGTCCCCTACACAGCCAGTAGAGCTGTAGTAGTTCACTCTGTAGCAAAGGTTACTTCGGGTACTTTCTCTGAAGCAAACAGTAGGAGTGGTAGTCAGCATAAATGTTTAATAGGCCCTGAGAGCTAAGACTTTAAGATGAAGCTCCTTTTGAAGCTACATTTACAGCCTCTGCTCTCCCAGGCTTTGTATAATGAAAGCACCCCAGGCCACTGTGGTGTGGTTTTGGCATGTGCTGTAGTTCCCCCCAAGCACCTTGGATGGTTGTAAGCCTCAGAACCCCTTGACTCTCACTTCAAACACAGCCTTTGCCTCACCTTCTCTACCTTCTTAATTTCCTGTAAATCCAGAGCTCCGTGCAGGAGCATCTGGCTCTGATCTTTGATACCCTCCCTCAAACACAGCCCCTCCCTCATTTTTTTTCTCTGCCAAATCAAGCATAAACACCTACAAATTTACTTTCATCCTGTTCCATGTGCCCGGAGTGGAAAATCTCTTGGCTGTAAATCTGGTGTCCTTGCTTTACATATTCAACATAGGTTAGAAGAAGGGTGCTTGGGAAAGACTTTGGCTCTCCAAGCTGCTTATAAGATTGAGTTGAAGAAAACATACTTCATGTATGTACATACTTCAAGTATGTATGAAACTCAACCTACATGTTGAGTTTCTCTCAGAGCTGTGGTCTGGCATTTCTTTGCTGCTATCTTCTTGAGCAGGGGTGGCAGTGGAGGCTTTTCTCCTTTAATTCATCCTTCTGTGCCAAATGGAAGTCCTAGGCTTCCTGAATTCCTCAAATAATGGGGAATATTTCCTATGGAGAATGACCAGCTCAGCAGAGGGAAGAAGGAAGCTGTGCAGGCTGCTGAGTTTCAAAGCCTGTGATTGACATTACCAGGGCTTCTGGGGATGGCTCCAGTCTTTCTCATAAGAAGCCACAAAGCTTCTGCAGAGTCAGGATTGTTTCCTGTTGGTGAGATCTTTGTGGAACTTCTTTTCACCTTGGCTCTGAGCTGTGTCCCATAACACGCAGCCCTGTGGAGGTGTCGGACTGTGGCTGTCAGGATTCAGAAAAGCTGGCCACAGCTGCAGTACATGGCTTGGCGATGTTTGGTATTGAATATTCAATTATTTTATGCAAAGGAGGGGAATTATAAAAGTGTTACAGCAACTAGAGCACTGCAGATAAGTGTAGGGCCAGAATAGGACACCCAGTAAGGGTTGGGGTCATAAATGAAGGCTAAGACTAAGACTCTGTAGGGTCTGCAGAACCTCGGGGTTGGACTGGGCAAAACAATGCTGGGGACCCCAGAGTTCAGTTTTGATGAAACCCCATCAGAGTGTGCCAGTGAATGAAGCCAACAACCCAGCCCTCAACCAAGCCTGAGGATTTGTCAAGGCAAAGGAAACAATGGAGCTTCCAAGAAACAGTGGGAAAGGCATCTGTAGCTCAAGCCCAAGGTCAAAGTTTAAGTAGTTGTGCATGCTGTGTGAGCAACACAAACCAACTACATCTGGTGCTTGGGAGAAGATGCAAGAACTGCAGTGGTTTCATCCCTTGAGGGATCTGTATCTGCCAGAGGATTCCTGTGTTCATGACAGTGTCATAAAATTTTTTTCATATTGGCTGCAGAGTTTAGCAGCCCCAAAGGGGAAGAAGGACACCTATTTAGTGTGAATTGAATATTTAAGCACACGTGTGAACATGGGGCCAGGAATATATCTAAAGCTTTTTATTTGTATCCCTTAAAAACAATACAGACAAATCCATCCTTCTTGGAGGAGTTAAGAAAACCCAGGACTCTTGCACAGAAGGATGAACTGAGTGTTCGTTCCTCCTAAAGACACTTGTCACTACCAGGGTCATTGCTGCAGCTGCTTTGTTTTCTGAAGGCCACCATCACTGGAGAATTCCTAGATGTTTGTGACTCCACAGACATTAAGTAATTGAAGTTGTTAAATTATTGAAGCATGGAACTGCAAATGTGAGCATCTCATGAACTGAGGGTGAATAAAAGTCACCAAACACCCCTCCACAAACCAAAATCCGGAAAAAGCAAATTTGTAGTGGTAGAGCATGGTGGAAATGCTTGGAAAGTAAAAAGCCCTTTGTCTCATCTAGGGGACATATTCAATATTTGTACACATTTGCTTTTGCCTTTGAGTCACAGGACATCACCACAAGCTGAAATTGAACACATTCCTATAGAAAAAGCCTTGGCATTAGGCCATGACTGTAAAGACTTTTAAAAATCTGTTTGAGAGGCCATGCTAACTAAAACTGATCATAAATCACTTTTTGCCATTGCCAGTGGGGATCTGGCAAACACCTTCCTGCAAACAGAATGTCTCTTTCTTTAGCTACAGTTGTATAACTTGCAAATTGAATGCGAACCTGAGAAAGATTTAGTAGTTGCAGGCACACTCTCTAGAGCCTTTGACAAAAATTCTGTGGAACAAAGTCCCAGGCTAGATTATGGATACGTCAATCGGGGAAAACAAAATAGAAAAACCCAGCCTTGTCGGTTTTAAAATGAAATGCAGAATTTTATTGCTGGTGGTTTGCTGAGGACGAGACACTGCAGGATGTAATTAAGGTTCTACTAGAAAATGATTTGCACAGCTTATTCTGTCCCTGTTTCAGTTTAAAACGATTTAGATACCACTTCTCTGAGGCATGAAGAAAACTGATCCTTGAAGTGTTGCAGGAAAATAAAGACACAGAAAGCCATTTAGAGCCTGAAGGCAGCGTGAGACATCTCTGCCTCCCTCAATAGTCAGAAATGCAAGTGATGTGAAATGGAGGAGTGTGTGCTGGTGGAAAACACTCACCCTCTGGAAGAAAGTCAGGGAAGCAGGCTGGCATCAGCTTGATGTGGGAATCCTGAGCAGCCATTTTCATATTGCAGAGGAGTCTCTGAGGAAAGGCTCTACAGCTTTGTAAGGGAGCAGCTCTCTGGTATCGGCTAATAGTGGATTTCATGTTCATAACAACACATCTGTCAGTGGACTGCAGGTCAATGCAACCTCGTGTGTATCCCAGCTAATCCCTGGTGCCTAAATTTACCACACCAGTGGAAAGCGATGCCGAAACTCTGCCAGGGAGGGGGCAGTGTCAATCTGTTGCACTCCTGGCACTATTCAGTTGCAGTGGATTGTCACATCTGTGCTAGCAGAAACTGACATCGTAGTGAGGGTGGGTTGGTTGAGATAAGCAAACGGGAAAAGTGGAACAAAAACGTGGTGTGATTTGTGTAGCCTGGGATTGGCAGCGTTTCACAAGTGATAGAGATTCACAGCAACAGAGAGACACAACAGCCAAAGATGGGGTGTGCTCCGTGGAGACCTCGTGATTATGTGAAGGGGGTTGTGGTAGGCAGTGCATGCTGTGCAGGAATAAATTCATGTTTCCCAAATTCCACAGGCCAGTGGGAGAGTGTAAATTGCTGCCTTCCACACTGGTGGTGTCATCTTAGAGTTGCTGTAGTCTTGAGAAGTAAGCAGCTTTTTAGTGGGCTTTTTGCTAACCATAGGGTGGGGTCTCCAGAGGACATGGGTTAGAACATGGGACCTCTGTGACAACAGGACATTTCTTAGGGGAACAGACACCTTGTATGTACTTGTGGTGTCTATTAGTTGGGTGTAGTTGAACCTGTGGTCCCTATGGAAGCTTTGGGCATCTGTAGCTTTCAGCAACTCTTGGAGGAGGTGCCATTGTGCAGAGGCTGGTGTGAACAGCACAGATCAGAGCTCAGACAGTGATCCATTCAGAGCTCTTTGGAATTCCTGCTTAGGAGCCATTCCTGGACAACATGGAACATGGGAGTTCTTCCATGCCATTTCAGCCAGCAACAAGAGGTGTGTTCAGGTACAACGTGCTGAGCACTGAGAGGGCTCTGTTTCCTCCTAACGTCCCAGTGCTTGTCACTGCCACTGTCATTGCTGCAGCTGCTTTGTTTCCTGAAGACCATCATCACTGGAGAATTCCTAGACATTAAGTCATTGAAGTTGTTAAATCATTGAAGCATGGAACTGTAATTGTGAGCATCTTTGTTACAACTTTTTTTTGCAGAGCTGCACAAAATTTGTGCTTTTTTCTGTCCTAGCATTGCTTGAATGTAATAGAATTTCCTGCTGCTAATAAACTGAGGCATTAAGTTTCTAATTTAGGGATGGGATAAAATGAGTTGTGCTGTGATTTCTAATCATGGGAGAACTCTTCTAATGTGCACACATTCAGTGTTTGTCATATAAAAATGGTTCCTTAACAATGCCCATTGCAGCTAATTTGTAACTACGCAGTGTAAACATTGATTTCTAAAGTTTTTTAATAGATCCCCAAGCTACTTAATTATCACTTACTGACCCTTGTTTTCTAATGGTGATTAGTTTAGTTTCCTCAAACTTTATAAGAGCTGGGTCTCTAGTGGCAGCAATATGGACAATTTCTTATTCCATATTTAATAGGATAGAGGGTCTCCAAAGTGTTACTAGTTCCTGTCTTCCCAGAATTAGGCTTTATCTTCATAGTGATAGCCTTCTTAGCTGGACATTTTGAATGTTCTATCAGGTTCAGCTAAAGCTTGTATTAAAGACAGGGAGAAGTAAATTCAAACCAAAACTTCTCTGGAGTTTAAAAAAGAGTCATTCAAAAAAATCACAAAGTCTTGCTTGCAGTAGGTTTCTTTCAGGTCTGGCACAGGTTTTGGTCTATAAACATGTTGGATTCTTCAGCACTCATGTCTATGTGAGTTGAGGAAAGAGACCAACCTCATTTCTGAGAACAATTTGCCATGAAGAAAGTCTGTAGGCTGACAATCCCTATGGCAGTTTCGTTGACTTGAACAGTAAGCAGAGCTGAACCACTCTTTTACACTTACTCTTCCACTGCACTCTGCATCCCCCTACACTATTTAAATAGTAATACATGGCTGTAATGTCAAGAGAAAAGCTGCTTTTGACTCCCTTGAGGTAGAAAATTTGAGAAAGGCTTTTGCTGATTGGAGAGCAGAGCTTCTGGAAGAGACTTCCAAAAGCAGAAGCTGGTTTTCCTGTCACCTCCAACCATTCAGAGAACTAGGTCTGTTTTAAAAGGGTTACTGGCTCAGAGATGTCCACCAATCTGAAACAAGCAGTGAAACCTTTCTTCTTTTCCAATACGATATCCCTGAAAAGTCAGAAAAGGGGACTGAAGGATGCACTGGGATGCCTTCTAGTCCTTCCCTCTATCCACTAGCATGGCTACCTGTATCTGCCATTCTTGACCAACATTTGCCCTGTTCTTAAAGACCTGCAGTGATGGAGCCTGCTCAGACTTGTAGCAGTTTTGGGCTCATTTTGGGCTTGCTTCCCTTGTGAGGTCAAGTTCTGCCTTCCAATGCTGACACTGTAACTCCCGTGTAGCCAGTCCCACCCGTGTCTACTACATTTGAATAGCTGATTTTTCCTGAGCAACTCTAGGATTTTACATGTCTTTTTTGAATTACATCCTTTTTTTCCCCCAGATTTTCTCAGATAATCAGAGATGTTTTGAATACTAAGTCTGTTTTTCAGCATATTTGCAGCCTCTCCCAGCAAGGTGCCATCTAAAAGTTTAATAAGCTCAGCCTCTGTTTCTTCATTCTTGTCATTAATGAAAATATTGAATAATACAAGTCCTGGGAGTGTTCTCTACAAAAATCTTGCTTGATGCATCTTTCCTGTTTGATGGAGAAGGAGCAGTAACTTCCCTGGATATGAAATACCCCCTCCTCCAACTGACAGTCAAGAACAATAATTTTCACATATTGTGAAACATTCCAAGTTTCAAACCTTTTACTGAGAAAAGTCTCCAAAGGCTGGGCAAGCACAGAATGCCTAACAGCAGAATTTATTCATAGATTGTAGAGGGTCCTTGTTCTAGCCATAAAGTCCACAAACATTTAAAAGGAGATGATCTGCTCAAGGAAATTCTTTAAGTATTTATAGCACCCTGCCAGACACCCACCAGGACAAGACACCTCCTGGCCTTAAAGCTGGAATGTTACAGAAATAATCTCAACAGATTGCTGAAGAGAAAAAAAAAATAAACTAACAACCCACAAACCTGTGGATTTAAGCCTTTTGGAATGGGCACAACCTCTACAGGACTCTTAGAAATTCCTTAGAGGTTTTATTTCTTTGAAAAAACTCTCATGGTTTGGTGCTTTTGGCTCTTGGGTTTCACAGTGATCTCATACTGGTGGCACAGTGATCTGCATGAAGTTAGCTCCTTCTCAGACCTAAATAGCTTGGAGAAATGGGCCAGTGGGAGTCTCATGAAGTTCTACAAAGGGAAATGCCAAGCTCTTTCCCCTGGCAGGAATAACCCCAAGCCACCAGAAGAGGTCAGGGACTAAGAGGCTGGAAAGCAGCTTTGCAGAGCAGGAACTGTGGGTCCTGGTGGACACCAAGCTGAACATGAGCCAGCAGTGTGCCCTTGGGGCAAAGAAAACCAACACTCTAGGAAAACATCACCAGCAGCCCAAGGGAGGTGGTCCTGCCCCTCTGCTCAGCACTGATGAGGCACATCTGGAGTGGTGCCCAGTCCTGAGCCCCTCAGTGCAAAACATACCTGGGCTACTGGAACAGTTCCAGTAAAGGGCCAGAAACATAATTACAGGCTTGGGGCACTTCTTACATGAGGAAAGACAAAGAGGGCTGGGACTGTCCAGACTGGGTCTTATCAATGTGCATAAATGCCTGATGGAAAGAAGACAGAGACAGACCCTTTTCTCCATGGTATATAGTGAAAGGACAAGAGGCAACAGGTACAAGATGAAACACAAGAAGTTTTATGGGGCAAGGGAGGTGGTTTTTTTTTTTCTTTTTTTTTTTTTTTTTTTTTTTACTGCTATGATGGGTTTGAATACTGGAACAGGTTGTCCAGAGAGGTTACCAAGTCTCTGCACATGAGGATATTAAAAATCTGACCGGATAAAGGGCTAAACAACCTGCTCTAACTGAAGCACCTTTGATCAGGGTTGAACCAGGCAATTCTTAAAGGTCTCTTTCAATGTCAATGATTTTGTGAGTCTTGGGGACACTCTTACATATCCCTCTTGAGCATCCATGTGTGGCACCATCATAAACAGGGCACTGACTTGAGCCCCAGTTTGCACAGAAGTCCAAAGAAGAGAATTCACATTTTGATGTAAGGGAATGAGAGAAAGGTGTCTGTTATTCTAAGTGTGCCTCTCACACTTAGCAGAGACAGCTCTCTGTGTGCCAACTGATGCCAAATTTGTATTTTTCACATAACTGGCTCTGGAAAAGCAAAAGAAAGCAGTGCAGAAAGCCCTGTGTGATGTAGGTGCACACCATTCCATGTGTACAGGTCTGGATCCATGATCAAGAAACCTCTCACTCCATTAGACACTTCATTCTCTATTATCATAGTGTTTTCCTATCATTATGTTTTTAATTGCAGGCATAGATGGATATGTAAATCATCCCCCATCTGAACTAATGAAGAAGCAATTTCATTCTCTTTCCCATAGTGGGAGAGGACACTGAGGAAGCCACAGCCCTGGCACGAGGTACAATTAGTTAACATGACCTGTATGAAAAACATGTCACGGGGAGCTGTGGAGCTGCCACCTGGAAAGCCCATGGGAAGAGTTGGGAACATTGCCTAGTGAGGAGCTAGAGCTTGCTCCAGAGGCAGAATCCAATTTCTGTACAGGGAAACCACATTCTTTGTGCATTTCCACAGGGTCTAGGGAACTGGGACTGGAACAGAAGACAGAGGTTGTGTATCAAGAAACGCTTTGCTGGTGCAACTGATGTCTTCTCCACATAGAAACAACCCAGTAGATCCTGGACAGCTGGGCAGTGAGCAAACAGTATAGAGGATTTTATGTAAGGTACATTAACAGTGTGTATTTTTCTCAGCTTCTCAGGTAGAACATTTCCTGTTCTGTCTGTATCTTATTTCAACGTTCTTTTCCTGCAAGTTGTACAGTCTTTGTGTGCAATGCAGTGACACTTCTGTGGATACGGTCTGTCCAATAGGCCATAATATGCAGTTAATGCTGCTTTCTGAAAGCATTTATGGGATCCTGAGAAATAAATAACTCTTCAGTGCACAAGTAGGTCAGAGGGCATAATCTATTGCTCAAATATAAGATTCCTCTCCTACTGTGGGGTGCAGAACTTAGTGCTCCTGCTTCAGATTGTGTTGTAACAGAGTCGCTTGGGTTAGCCTGTAACAAAAGAAGGCAAATGTTGTGAAAGGGCCATTTTAATGTGTACCTAAAGTCTGTTTGGTATTTCCATACTTTATATCACAGAGTAGCAGTGGTCCAAACTTTCTACACTGACACACAAAAATTCTGGACTGAATCAGGGGGCTGGCCAGTTACTGGAATGTAACTGGTGCTGTGTGAGGGAAAGCAGCAGAAGAGGCCATTGTATCACTGCATTTGGATGACATAGAAAGTCCTGTTGTCAACAGCTTCCCTCTGTGCCCAGGTGGTTTGGACTGGAGCTGCAAAGTGCTGCCATGGTGTTGGTATCAGCATGTTCTGGCTGCAGAGGCATCAAGCCCCTGAGTGCCACCTTCTGTGGAGCCAAACTGGCTTTTCCAACAGAATCCAAGATGCAGTGACGACAGCTGTCTGGCACTGTGACACACAGACAGCTCTCTGTCACATACTGGCACAGCTGGCTGCTGAGCTCTCTGAATCCCAGCCCTGCCATCCCCATAGGACCTCTGCAGTAAAATAAAATAAAATAAAATGGCCTGCAGGTCTGGGGTGAGGCTGCTGGAACTTCTATTATCCCAGATCTGAGACTCCAGGAAGAAGGAAGAATTTCTCCTTCCCAGAACAGTGTTTCTAATTAGTTTTAGTTTCAGGCAAATAATTTTTGGATGAACTGGCATCCTTCAGCAGGACAATAATACTTAAATGTGCTCCTTTTGGAGCCCTGTGCATTGTGCATTAGTCTCTCCTGCCTTGAAAGGAGAGATGTCTGTATTTACAGGTTTATCTAGACAACACTGTGTCCACGTGGAGTAGCATACCCTGAAACTTTAAAATGTGCCAGACTCACGGGGGTTTTTTTACCTTTAAGCTGTAGAGTGTTTCTGATTTTTTCTTTACTGTGCCCTCTTTGAAAGGGGGGAATGAATGTTGTCTTGCTGAAGTGGCTGCCTTGGGCAAGATGAGGTGTGTTACTCCTCTCACCAGCCCTGAGGTTCAGTGCCAGCACCAGTGTACCTTACCTTGCTTTCCCCTCCCTTCCTTTTTTCCCTCCCGAGAAGCAGGGAGAAAACGCTGCCCCTGTCATTATCCTGTATCCACTCAGGGGCTCCTGCCTCGGTCTCCAGCAGAAGTGGATGCAGCCCCTGCTGCTGGAGCATCTTCAGCTGCAGCCCCGCTGAGGTGCCCCTCCTGCTGCTGGAGTGTAAATCCCCAGCAGCTCTTTTAACCACCCTTCTCATGCTACTTGAAAAATAACTTTCTCTTGTCATTAATGCTGATCTATAGCCGCATTAATGTGTGAAATCACTGGGTGTGAAAATAGTGTACTAACCACTACTTAATGTAATATTACCACAGTAATGTCTCTAAAAATATCTTGTCCACTTGATTGCTTTCATTGTGAACTAGAGATAATGTACCACTTACAGCTGATGATTAAAATTCATAAAGCTTTGGTTCTTAATTACAGCAACTTGCAATCAAAGTGAAATGTCAGATCCTGAATGTTGTTTATCCGTATACAAATTCTCAAAACCAAGAAAATATAAGGATCGTCTACACAACAAAGCTGAGCTGCTTTGCTTTAAGGTTAAGTAAAATAAATACACATGTGAGTATATTTTGAGACAGGCTGGAATCAGTGAGCATGAGATCTTTGACAAGGCAGAACTCACCTCGTATGAAATGCATATCTTTGGAAAATATGTTGATGAAGATGGAAATGTAAACTTCATGGAAAACTGTTGTGGATGGATGGAAGTAACTATTTGATGTGCTGTGAATAGAAATTTTGCAAGTCAGGCTCAAGGTTAAACCAAAGAGGCAGATATCTGAAAATGCAGAGATGGATTCCCACTGCCATTGGGAATTACCATTGTGGCTGGCAGGAGAGGGTGGTGTCCCTGGTTTCCTATGTCCAAATGACCTAACTATAATCATGCTCTTGGGCAGCAGTGGCACTGCATGACAAAAATCACCTTCTTTTGGGTGCCTTTAGCACTGCATTTCCAGAGATATGGTGGGGTTTTTTTCAAGTTAATGCTAAGCCCTGAGGGTCTGCAGTGCTCTAAGATGTATCTTACCTTATATTTACTAACACAAGCCCTAACTCCAAGCCAGCGTAGCTCCCTCCTCTTTGCCTTTTTTGTTTTGTTTTGTTGTGTTTTGGTATGTGAGATACAGGCATAGCTAAGTGTAGAAACTACAGTTCTATTCCATTTATAGTCCTACTGGCGCTCTTCATTTGTTGCATCTGTCCTGTGCCAGTCTGGAAAAATCCAAACCAGAGGGAGCCAATTTGTCATCATTTTCCAACATCATTAAAAAAAAATAACATTAAAATAATAGGATCACTTCCTTACTAAATCTGAGTAGCTCCATTTATTTCTTGTGATTCAATGTCACTTTGAAGGAGATCTGACCCATTATTTGTAAATTTCTTTAGAAAAGCTTTTTTTATTTTTTCACAGGCTACTCCCACTGTCTCCACACTGATTATTTTTTTGCCAGTAGATTAAAAAAAACCCCAAATCTTTGCATAAATGGGGAAGCAAAGCTTGACAATGATATTCATTTTCTGAGGATTTTCATACCACCTCTCCCTTCGGGTGTTACTCTTCCTGGTAGTTTTGGGCATCTTTGCAGTGACACCGATGAGGCAAATGCTCAGTTTTAGAGCTGCCCCAGTGTACCTAAGTGTTATTGCCTTGGCAGTTTGTTTTGTAGGCATTTGCTGTTTGCCTACCTCTCTTCCAGCTGCACTGGTGAACATTTTTGAAGCATGAGAACCATTTCCTCCACTGGCCACATCATGAAGCTCTGATTCACTGGGACTTACCCTGGCACAGAGTGGTCCTGCTGGCTCTCATGGCTTGTGATGGTTTTGTAGCTGCCTGCTGGTGTTTACACCCCTTGCAGGGGTAAAATCCTGAACAGCACAGTAAGCTGGCAGAGGGGAAGGATTTCTCTGGCTGTGGGGCTT
This sequence comes from Chaetops frenatus, assembly GCA_013400775.1. Classification (NCBI taxonomy): domain Eukaryota; kingdom Metazoa; phylum Chordata; class Aves; order Passeriformes; family Picathartidae; genus Chaetops; species Chaetops frenatus. Next base: position 1,093,647 of record VZTR01029538.1, on the reverse strand, counting down.
GGTGAGCTCTCCAGTGCGTGCTGGGCTTAGCCACCAGCAGTTCCTAACAGCTCCACACTTCCACCACTGCTAATGGAGCTCCCCTGCTCAGACAGCTTTTCTCCACATGGATCCTGCTTTTAGTTGGAGTAATCCTGTTCCTGGTTGCCCTTCTGTACCTGTTTTGTGGGTGCCATCCAGAAGACATGCCCAGCCACAAGCAAAGCAGAAGCCTCTGAGCAGGCAGAGACAGACAAAGTGCCACCTTCCCTCCCCAGTTCTGCCCCTTCCCAACTTCAGGCTAACCCCTTCCTTCTCTTACAGGGTCCTATTTGAAGCTCTCCCCTACTTAGTACCTGATCCCTGTTTCAGTGTGTAAGGTGTACGTGGCACAGTCCAGGCCGAAGCAGAACCTTCTCATGATTACAGAATACTGTCTCGTTCCTCCTCTTGACATTCCAGACAGAATGGCAGGAAACTCGATGCAAAGGACCTGTTCATCTTTTATGTTGCAGATAACTTGGCCCCTCACATCTCAAGCAACAAGTTTGCAATATATTATTTTCTGCAAGATCTGTAAGACCCGTGCCTTCTACTGGCAGTGTCCAGTGGTTTATGTCAAATAGTTGGCAGCTGCAACCAGCATCTGTATGTACCTTTTAGTCAGCTTCCAGAGCTCCTAGTCTTCTTCCAGAGCCTCCACAAGCTCATCTGCAGGTTTCTCTGCAGGTATCCCTTCTGTGGCACTGTATTCCTCTCAGCCTCCTTTTCAGGCCCACTCTTGGGACTGTTCGTGGTCCCTGGGAGGTTGGGGTGCTTCTCTTGGGAGCTCACAGCTGCAGCGAGGACGTGGAAGGAGATGTCCTCAGCTAACCTGTGTCTGTGTGGAGCACAGAGGTACGGATAAGTGGCCCAATTTTCACGGTACAGTTGCAGCAGGCAGAATGTGGCACAGCAGTGCAGAGCACAGGTAACCAGGAGCTGCCTGGCTTGGGGGAGGAATCCAGGATTTTCTGAGCAGTCCAAGCCCACTGAGGAACGTGTCCTCTGGAGGCAATGTCTGACGCTTATCCCACTCACATGAAACACCACATGCTGAGAAATTTAATGTGAGCACAGTGGGCTAGGTTTGCATTTCGCCTGTTGCCTCCTCACACTTCCCAAGTGATGCAAAAAGGTCCAGGCATCAAAGGGGAGGCAGCCCCTTGGCAGTCATGCTCCATGGCCCTGGAAATCCTGCAGGTTCCTGCTGCCATATGCTGCGGGTTGCTCGGGGAGGGAAGGCTCTCCTGTGCCTCTCATGTTAGCCTTTTATTCCTGGTAACAAGTTCGGGACTGGTGATGACAGCTTTGCTCCCAGGGGTGAGACAGTTAATTTAGATTGGGCACCTGTTGCTTCCTTGTCCTCTCTGGCTGAGGATACATCTCCTTTAAATACTGTATCCGTTAGCTACCCTGTGAGCAAGAAATCAGACTGCAAAGGAGGCGAAGAGGTACAACATGTAAAAAACATGTCCTCCCACTCTCCCTTTTCCGCAGGATAGGCGATGGTTGACTTCGCACTCGAGGAAGCAGCTGAGAAATCCTTCAGATGGTTAAACATTTCAAATGGTTTGGATGGCTAAATGTCCTAGATTTTAAAAAATTTCACAGAAGTACTTGAGCTACAAAGTGGACCATGAAATGTTTATGGAGATGTTCGTACCCTCCTGCTACTGACATCAGAACAAATAATGGAGCAAGGAATTGGAGATAGGAATTTTAGGGTAACGGGATAGTAAATGGGTGATGCTAGGTTTCACAATTAATTGCATATCCTTAGAAAGGAAAGGATACACTTGTCCCGTTTTAGTTTCCCTTGTTTCGGAGAATATTTAATTTCTGTGAAAATTTGTCCTTTTGATTTAATAGCATTTATATTTCAAGTGAAGCTTTCTCTCTCAGAGGGCTGTGGTTCAGGTGACCCTGGGCTGAGGCTTGGACTAATCAACGGTCACCAGGGAATCCAAAAGGGAATACTGCCAGTGCTGGTAAATTACCATTTAGTAAGAGGCAAATGTGTATTCTGGAAATAGAGCTTCTCATTCAGCAGCATGAAGTGAGCGATTTTGCTTTCACTCTGCAGTGAATATGATGTTGGTGAAAGGTCCTGGCCTGAGCACCCTGGGAATCGAGCCCTGTGTAAGCCCTCAGCAGAGAGGCAAAGGATCCTGGCTACAGGCTGCTCTTCTCATCCGGTTTCAATGATGGAAGAGGAAACAGAGTTTACACAAAACCTAGCCCAACCCCCAGAAACACCTCGCTTTGTTTATGTTCAGAGCTAAGCCTGCGACTCTCACTGTTTGGAAGAGCTATCCAGACATTTCTCCATCTGACTGACTTCACATCTATCCCTTGATCTCATCGAGAGATCTGGCTTTTAGCTCCTGCTCATGACGTCCCACTTTTCTCTCCCTCTCTCTCTCTCTCTCTCTCTCTCTGCTCTCCAGAGTCTGAAAGATCCCTGTAATAAAGTGATTATGCAACCATGCAAATGGACACGGTTCTTTTCATTTACTGCAAAACCCGCTTCGAGTCTCCCGTTAGGAAAATAAAATCCTCTGTGAGAGACACGCCGTGGAAGGTAGCAGGAAGGGAGTTCTGTGTGTCTGGGTCTGAATGCTTGAAGGTGGTATTAGAGATGGAAACAGACTATTTGAAGCAAACCAGTGTGCCACCATCTCTCCACAGGAACCAGCATCAGTTAATAGACTCAGACAGTTCTCCTCTGAATCCTTTCCCCCTAGGAAATGGCAGATACTCTCCTTCCTGGTTGTTTTCCTCAGCTGGAGGTCTCCCCCCCGCTCCCGCCCGAGCCGAGCTGCAGGGAAATGAGTGATGCGGCTCTCCCCGAAGGCCAATTTGCACCCTCCCACTGCAAACAGGCAGCTGCTTCTCCACTTTGCGCCCAGGCGGGAGGGCCTCGGGGGGCACTTAAACACTCCCTGCTGCTGCTGCTGCTGCTGCTGCTGCTGCTGCTGCTGCGCCCGGCGCTCGGCCAAGGGCTCCCAGCACCCGGCAGAGGCTGGCGGAGGACGAGGAGGAGTGTGAGAGTCCCTTACACACGGAGGGAAGAAGAAAAAACGCCCAAAGAGTGGTTAAAGATTCAAGACACCTCGGCCACCCCATGTTCCTCTCCACCGCGGTGGGAGTACGACCTGTTCAGTTCTGGGGGCCTTTCTCATCACAGTGCCCCAGTCCCTTTGCCAGGGCTTTGTGACCCTTATCCCGCGGGATGATCCCATGGGTCGTCCTTGCATTACGTGAGCTAAGGGCAAAGGTACGGGGCAGGCTGAGGTCTGCCACTGCTGGGGGCTGCAAGCTTGTGTCCGTCTTTCTCCGGCAGCATCTTCCTCACTGCCTGGCAGTGCTGCAGGGGATGCATCAGCTCTCTCCGAGTCTCTCCTCAAAAGCTGTTTCTCCATCTCACTGCCCCTTGAGGAGGGTCTCATCCACCCAGAAAGCTCCTCTCATGGAGGAGACAGGGCTCCCTCGCAGATTGGGGCAGCACTTCGCAGCTACAGCGTTCTGACAAGCGCCGGGAGGGAGGGAGGAAGGAAAGGAGCTCTGTGATGCCGCGGCGGGGCTGCAGGAGCGGGGCCGCCAGATTCAGAGAAGGCACCGAGCAGGGCTCCCTGGCGGGGGGGGGCGGGGCTGGGGGCTNCCCCGGGATGGGAGGGATGGGGAGGAGCTCGGGGGGACCCCCGGGGATGGGAGGGATGGGGAGGAGCTCGGGGGGACCCCCGGGGATGGGAGGGATGGGGAGGAGCTCGGAGGGACCCCCGGGATGGGAGGGATGGGGAGGAGCTCGGCGGTGCCGCCCTGCAGGGGGAGCCCGGCCCGCAGGGGGCGATCGCGGGCCGGGGCTGCCCGTGGGACCCGAGCGCGCATCCATCGCCTTCCCTCCCCTTCCCTCCCTCCCTGCTCCTACCTTTTTCCGCCTTTTTCCGCCTTTTCCCCTTTATTTTCCTTACNCCAGTTCCCCCCCCCCCTCCCCGTTTTCCTTCCTTTCCTTGGGTTGTGCGTGCCGTTGTCGCTGTCTCTCCCCTCGAGTCGCACGCGTCTCTCGCTGCCCTGCTCTCCCTCTCGTCCTGCTCGCTCTGTCAGCCCTGCCGTGTTTCTCTGTTCCTCTCCCCGCCACGCAGCCCTCCCCCTGTGCAGCTCTCTCCATGAAATGGAGCTGAGCAATTGCACCGGAGCAGCTTTGGCTGTTCCTGCCATATGTCCGTGTGCCGAGGGACCATTGCTCTTCTGGTATTTTGGATGAATTCGCACTGGAAATACTAGGACAGTAACAAAACGGAGGATTTCTGCCTTTTTGGATCATAATGAGATTTGAAATCCAGCGTGAATGAGATGTGATGGATGGCTGTACTGATATTTTGAGCCTCTTAATTCAGAGTCACCTGAGATGCCCAGGCTGCATAAAGGAGAGCGTGGCCCTGAACATTACCTGCCACCCAAGCACCAAGAAGACAAACAAGTCGCTGGAGTGACACTATCCTTTTTCTTTCTCTTCTCCTTTTGGAGATAAATATGGTTCTGCAATCAGAGAACCTCTTGTAATTGCCCAGTTCCTTAAATGTGAAAAGATGAGGCCTGAAATGACAGTTTCTGCCATCAGTGCTCACTGCCCCATTCAGCTGTATACAGCGTTAGCTGAGGCTGCCTCTGTAGCACCAGACTGTCTCCCCTTGTCCCCTGATCTCCCCCCTTGAAATCCCTCCTGGAGCACCTCACATGTCTGACCCTCTCACACGCAGAGGGAGGCACAGCCTTGGTCCCTTCTTCTGTTAAAAAAGGAGCTTTGAGGCTGAGAGCTGTGCTGCCCTGCAATTAATGTACACTCAGCCTCAAATATGCAGTGACAACAACTTAAATGTCAACATTCCTAGTTAATCCCTTGCTAACAAAATGTGCCCGGAAAGAGATGGTTCTGCATAATCTCCACCCAACAAGATCTTATTTTAGCAGTGCAAGCACTTGGGAGATCTCCCCAGTTTGACCAATGAGACCAGAAGATCGGCTTTGGTAATGGCAGCTGTAAAGGATGCGTTTGATCCTCTCAAGGAAGGGAACGGCTGCATGTGGCAGAGCGTGCAAACCCTGCTCTGCCCAAGCCCTCCTCCCGAGCAGCGGCAGGCTGCCCTTCCTGGGTGGTGTCTGTGTGACAAGGGATGTGATTTCTGTTCTCTGATGTTCCCTGCTCCCCCCTCTGCGCAGGGAGATGCCCACAGCCTCCTCCTGAGTCTCGTTTCCCAGGCTGAACAGACAGCAGTGTTAAAAGGGAAGTTACAGGGAAAATCTTATTTGAATACAGAAAAGGCTCCTTGTAAGAGCATTGGAGCAGGGAGCAGCACGGCCACAGACATGGTGTTTGGATTCCTCTCTCTGCGTGCTGAGACCAGCCCCACGTTTATCCCGGGGAGCCCAGGCAGCCCCTGAGAGTGTGGATGTTGTTTCCCTGTGGCTGTTTCAAGCCCTCAGTGTAGGCAAAAGGCAGAGCACCCAAGGTGAGGAGAAGAACCTCCTTAGTGTTCAAAGCAGCCCGATGTTTCCAGCACCCTGGCTCTCTGCAGGCAGGATTCCTGTGCCTCCAAGGCTGGCATCCCCAGACACAGAGCAGTAGCTGCCTTCCCAGGAGGCTGTGGAAGCAGGGGGGGGGGGCACTGACACAGGATTTCTTGCCTGGGGTGAATTGCTGCCTGAGCTCTAGACCCAGCCCAGAAACACAGTAGGAAAGCTGGTGGGCCATTCCTCTGGGCATCACTGCAGTTCAACACACAGCCCTTGCATCCCCAGGTTATTTGTGCCTGTGGTGTGCAAGTACATGTAGGGGAATTTACCATTCTGCCCGTGCTTTTCAATCACTGGGTTCCTGCACACCATCGTCACCTCACACTCTGGCATAAAATGATATCCACTTCTTTTTGCATTTTATGGTTTTGGGTTTGTTTTTTTTTTCCTTTTTCAATCTTTGTCACTTCCTTTCTGAAGGATGTCTGAGGGGTGCTCTCCCCACCATTATCTCAGCCTCTCATGCCAGCCTGACTCTGTTCACACTCTCTTCCTCACACTGCCTCTCTTTTATTCTGCTTTGTTCTTCCACCACCACCTGTCACCAAAGCCTCTCCCTTCCCTGCTGTGTTATCTTCTAGAGACCTATCCATTCCCTCTTGCTCCATTCCTAATCAATCCCCTCCATTATTTTCTAAAATATCTTCTTTTGTCTCCCTCTTTTCCACTGCCTGGCACATGCCTGTTCCTTTGCCACCCCTCCCCAGCTCCCCACCAAGGAAACACCCCTCACCAAAGCCACAGTTCCCCTGTGCCTGTTGCACACCACAGCTGAGCACAGCACTGCCCTTCACAGCCCTGCTCCTGCTCACCTGGTGCCCTGCATGGACAGGCTGTGCACCCACTGCCACCCCTGAGCTGGCAAAGCTCCGCTCAGGGTAGGAGGATTGTCCCTGGGAAGGCTTCTCTTGTCCTCCAGCATCTCCTCCCATGGCACCTGGGGACAGGTTAGAGGGCTGCTCTTGTCCTCCAGCATCCCTCCATGGCACCTGGGGACAGGTTAGAGGGCTGGCTGGAGCTTTGGGCTGGCCCAGCACAGCTGTGCTGCCCTCTTTTCCCAGTGCCCCTCCTGCAACCCCTCTTTCTGTGGCAGGAATCTTTCCCCAAGGATGTATTTGCCCCAGTGTTCCTCACCTCTCCTGCACAGGGGCTCTGGGGGCTGCAGCTGTTGTCCCTCTGCCCCATCCCTGCTCTCAGCTGCCTCCCTCTGCCTTGTCTGCTCCTCACCCCTGGGGCCCTGAGCACTGCTAAGGCCACCACACTGCTGGTCCCCCTGATCCTTCCATGGAAATGCAAGGGCCTGGTTCAGCTTCAGCCAACGTGGCAAGATGTGACTTCTGGGCTAGGATGGGCCCCCTAATTATTGAGTAATGAGTCTAAGCTGTTTGTATCCCAGTAACTGTTAGGGATGGCTTTGTGTAGCCCTGAGCCACCCTCTTCACCATCGTGCTGACACAAGCGTGCAGCACACAGATTCTGGAGATAACTGGACATTTTCGAAGCCTCCATTCTTCTGCAGAACTCGTAGTGTTTCCATCTTTCCCTGCCCTTGCCTTATTCCTGTCTCTTCCCATCTACTGCCACTGTTTTCTATTTTTACTCTTGACAAAGGGTTGTGGGCTTAGAGGCTGCTCTTGTAGCTGTAGATGTAAAATGCCTGCTGTGTGGTGTTTGACATGAAAGAACCGCTCCTGGAAATTCACTAATTCACAGACCTGACTCATTAACTCTGCAGCCCCACGGAGCTGTGGAGGAGCATCTGTGAGGTTCCACTGCTGAAGGCACTGCACTGGGGGAGAGGGATGGAGGGGAGGTGGAGAGACCCATGTCTGTGATCCCAGCTCATCTCCCAGCCCCTGCCATGGTCAGCAAGTCATCTCCCACCTCTGTTCCGATTTCCCATGCCCTTGGTCTCTTCTCCAGTTCAGGTGATCAGGGCAGGGGCTGATTCTTATTGTGCCTGTTCAGTGCCTTGTACAGAGAGGCCTTGACCTTGGTGGGGGCACTAATCACTCCTGTTGTAGAAACAGCAAATACTGGAGAGACAAGGAGTTATGGAGGCAGACAGCTCCAGATGTCAGTTGGTTCCTGTCTGGGTGTCCTCCCTTTACTACTCCTGCCTCCAGCAGGATGGCTGCACAGCTTTGAGAAGCACAGGTTGATTCCTCCATGGTGGCATCACATTCCTTCTGTTCTTCCCTCAGGCCCAAGCCCAGTCCTCCCTGGAGCCATTGGCAATATTCCTAGCAGAAATACATTGGAAGTGGACCGGGCTTTTCCACCCTAAGCAGCACAGTTCTAACATCAAGCCACACGTTTGGAGTACGCTGGGAGCCAGATGAGGTCACTCAGACTATTTCAAGGCTGGGTGTTTGATAGGAGAGGTTTCCCTCTGTGCATCATCCCACAGAGCCCACACAGCCTGCTGTGGCTCACCCTTCCCTCCATGCACGTCCCTGGAGCTCCCAGGGGAGCTCTGCACCTGTGGATGGGATGAGCCCTCTGCCCAGGAGGGCCTGCTGAGAGACTGCCAGGAGCTTCCCTGACCCACAGGAGGGTCACCCCTCCTTCTGGCAGCCGCCTGCCCCCAAGCAGGCAGCACAGCAACCACGGCTGCTCCTTGTTGGGGTGGTGGTTAGGGTTGGGGTTTGCCGAGCAATGCACTGCTCGGGTGGGTTCCTGAGGCTCAGGGCTGGCAGAATGTGCACACTGGAAAAACCCCATTCCACCGGGTGCCAGAGGGTTGAGGTGGTGACAGCTGGTGCTGTTTGGGATCAGGGATCATGCCCGATGTTGTGGCTGCGTGCACCCCCAGCTGACACTCAGGGCTGAGCGCTGCTGGGAGCGCGCCCAGAGAGAGGCACTCAGGCTGGGGACCTCGAATGAGGAAAGGAAGCAGAATAATTGCTGGATGAGGAAGGAGATATATTCAGCTCCTCTGTTTAAGCATGCCTTCCCGCAGGATTGCTGGGCTCTGCTTGCCAAATGTGAGCTCTGGCCACCAGGGACAGGAGAGCGGGAGCTTTCCTGGCAGTTGATGGAAACTCGAGGAGAAGGCTCCGAGCCAGGCAGAGCCCACTGAGAGGGGGGTGATGATGGCTGCTGGGCTGGGATTATGGGGCTGTGAGTACTGAGACATACCTGGCATTGGGGCAGGTGACAAAGCACACCTGAGAGCACTTTGGGAAGAACTCTGGATTCCTCAGTCAGAGGCAGATCTCCTGATGTCACTCACGCCTCCTTTTGCTCCCCCTGGATACTGCAAACACCTTCACACAGTGAAAGGTGGTGCAAGGATGTCCTGCCAGTGAAGACAAAAGTCACTGTGCCTGTGCAGCACCAGGGAGCCCTGCAGACTCTGGCCTTGATCCCATGAAACCATGGTACCTTTTTGGAGCCCTGCACAAAGTAATAATGGCAAGGCTTGCTGCAGAAGGCACACTGCTGAACTGAGGAAGCAGGACTAGTACTGGACCCAAGCCAGCCCATGTCCCATGAGCTCTGCTTTGCCTGCATGCTCTGGTACAGATTTAGCAGCAGCAGAGCTCTGTGCTCTGTACTGCAGAGGTGTCAGGGTCACCGAGGTGGCAAACACTGTGGGACCATGCAGGCTGGCTCTGCAGGGCACTGGCTGACCTGCCAGGTGCAAGAGGTGCTTCCATAAGGGCAGCCCTGTCCCCAGGTGTCACCCCCATCACTGTAGAGGTGCATCCAACTGTGATTCCCAAGTACCTGCAGATCTGCCCCTGCTTTGGCAACCCTGCCTTGCTTCATAAGGATCACTCTGGTTATTGCCATAGTTGGTGACTGTGAACCTGTGGAGAACCCAAAGACAAATGAAAGTTATTGGAGTGTTGAAAGTCTCCTCTTTGTAACTTCATCCCGCAAGAATTTAGGGTTTTGTCAGAGCAGATGGTCAGATGTCAACTGTGAGGGCAGAGCCAGAGATGAGAAGATGTAAGATTTAACCTGGCAAAACCACTATCTGTGGTTCAAGGCTTGTGCTTTCAAGTCCTGCCAGGCTACCAAGGCTGGAGGTGGTGCCTGTTTCCCGTACTAGGCTGGCACATGGCTTGGAGGCTGCACTCCTCTGCACACCAGATCTGCCAGAGGTCTGCAGAACCAGCTATGACTGGTCCTTCCTATCCCCACTCAGGCAGCCTCTTTCTTTTGTCCAGTGCTCAGAAGTGTGCATTGTGCCAGTCTGAGCCTGCCCCACAGCACCTCTGCAGTCACCCAGATGGTCTGGATGCAGCTCCTGCTCAGTTTGGAGCAGGCAGTTCAGAACAACAGCAGAGAGCCTTTACTGCAGCAGAGTTTTTGGGTTTTTTTTCCAGCAACTGCAGTCGTTAATTTGCCTGATAATAGCAACAGTTACTTGGGCGGGAAAAAGTCAGCAATCAAACGCCAATTAGTGGGAAAACCAGCTGGATGTAACCTGTTAGGACTTCAGCAAAGCTTGTGAGAGTGTTTCTCACGGTATCCTTCTGGACAAAGTGTCCCACACACAGATGGGTAACAGAGTGGGTGAGCAGCTGGCTCACAAGTCAGGCACCGAGAGTTGCAGTGAATGGGGGGGACATCAGGCTGGTTCCATCCTAGGACCAGTGATCTTCAGTATTGTCATTAACAACTGATGATTGATGATCTGTGTCCCCAGACACGGGTCTGGCAGGAATACTAAATAAATTCACTGACAAGACTTAATTGGGAGGAGGTGTTGGCTCCCTCAAGGGCAGACAGGGCCTGCAGAGAGACATGGAGAAATTAGAGATGGGTGATCACCAACTCTCTGAAGATTTACAAGGCCAAGTGCCTGCTTGTGCAGCTGGGACAGGACAATCCTTGTTGTGTGAATACCCTGGGGAATGAGAGGCTGGAGAGCAGGGCCATGGAAAGGGCCCTGGGGGTCCTGGTGGGTGGTAAATGGAATATGAGGCAGCAGTGCCCTGGCAGCCAGGAGGGACATCCCTGTCCTGAGGCCCAGCATGGCCAGCCAGGCAAGGGAGGGGATTGTCCTGCTCTGCCCTGGGCTGGGGCAGCCTCACCTCCAGTCCTGGGGGCAGCTTTGGGGGCCACAACATAACAAAGACAGGAAGCTGCTGGAGAGTGTCCAAAGGAGGCCACGAGGATGGTGAAGGGACTGGAGGGGGAAGCCTCATGAGGAACAGCTGAGGCCACTTGGTCTGTTCAGCCTGGAAAAGAGGACACTGAGGAGAGACCTCACTGTTGTCTTCAACATCCTCATGAGAGGAAGAGGAGGGGCAGATACAGATCTCTTTACTCTGTGACCAGTGACAGGACCCAAGGGAATGGCATAAAGATGAGTCAGGGGAGGTTTAGGTTGGATATCAGGAAAATATTTTTCACCTAAAGGGTGGTTGGACACTGAACAGGCTCCCCAGGGCAGTGGTCACAGCACCAAGCCTGACAGATTCAAGAAGCATTTGGACAATGCTCTCAGGCACAGAGTGTGACTCTTGGGGTGTCCTGTGCAGGGCCAGGAGTTGGACTCGATGAGCCTGATGGGTCCCTTCCAACCCAGCATTTTCTATGATTCTTTGATTCTATGAGGTTTCAATTCCCCTGCAGTCCCCACTCATGGCACCCAGCCTCTGTGCCCTCTGACTCTGGGTCCTCTCTGGGTGTCCCATCTTTTCTGGGTTTCTCTGGACCAACACAGAGGTGCACCCCATTCCCCTGCCTCATCCCAGTCCCTGATCTGTTTTGCTGGCTTAATGTGTGCCCTTGAGCTTGCCCTGCAGCACTGCAGCATCTCAGGGGCTTCTGTGTGAAAGGTGGGGCTGGGGATCACTGGGACCAGCCAGAGAGCACAGGAGGGACCCTCCTACAGCACAAAGCATTCACTCACAGCTGATTTTGGAGCACTCTGCCCCACCTCTGAGGGTGACTGGCTTAGCATTTGACCGTGACTGCTGGAAAAGTGGTCTCTGCTCACCAGGTGTAATCGAGGTTCATCCACCCCAACCCAAGCAGAAGGCTGCTGCTGTGCAGGAGGAGCAGCTGGCACGCTGCAAGCACAGCTGGCAGCCCTGGGATGCCCCTGCCTGGCAGACCCGGCCTCAGGCACTGTGTCCGTGCTGGGGGCAGGCAGGGCAAGGCTGTGTCCCCGGAGCTGAGGGCCGGCAGCCAGAGCTCTGTCGGCTCCAGCCCCGGCTGCACCGGCAGCGAGAGGGGTGGGTGGGTGTGAGTGCAGCTGCAGCGTTGGGCAAGAGATGCTAATGGGAAACAGAAACCATTCAAACTGCCTGGTGGTGGGAGAAACACTAACAACATTATGGTTTGGAGCTTGTAACAGTCCTGCTAGTGAAACAACTGCCGGTGAAATTTCGTTTTTTTTCCGTTTTTTTTTTTTTTTTTTTTTTTTTTTTTTTTTTTTCATTAGGACGCAGAAGTTTTCCAGCTCGTTATACCAGGGCCAGCAATATTCTTCAGTGTCAACAGCGGCTCGGGTGAGCCAATGTTTTTTCTGCTAAGGAAGAGGAGCAGTAGGTTGTATCCCTTTCCAGTGTGCTATTCACTAGGAGCACTTGGTGTCTCCTCAGGCCGTGGGCAGGCAGAGGTGCAGGGGTGTCCCCGGCAGGGCACCAGCGGCTCTCAGGGGTGTGCTGTCCCCTTCTCCCAGCAGATGCCTGCAAGGCAAGTGCATTGCAAATGTCACCCTTCGGAGACAGAGGCTTCGAGGGCTGGGGCGAGTCTTTTTTCCCTCTGGGAGGTGGCAGAGCACATTCTGGATAATCATTTCATGCTGCTTGGGAGTGGTGCATAGTTTGGTTTCCCTTTGGTTGTGTTAATTGTGTGGTAAGGTGCCTAGAGCCTTCTATTGGCAGCTTTATTTATTTAAATACAAATGAAGAAGGCATTAAATCAATTGTTCTTTTTTCTTCCCTCTCCCTTGCCTTATCATTGTTTCTATCACGTACTCTTAGCTGTACTGGGCTTTTGCTTTTTCAGCTGAATCAGTGAGATCATTAAGTGAGAGTCCCGGGCTGAATTTCCTGCAGACTCAGGGAGGCTGCCCTGAGGAAGCACACCTTATATCCTTGGCTTTCCCCTGCTGCTATTTCACTCACATTACAGGGCGATTCCTAACTTCATTTGCTGGCCAAGGCTTCAGTCTGTGACCCCTTGCATGCCTAACCCTCCTGCAAGGCAAAAAATACAGAAAAACCCCACACATTATAGCAATGATTGAGACCAGAATACATTTCTCTTACTCCTTCAGCTACTCTGCCTTTCATCTTGATGGGCCAAATGACACGACTTGGTCGACCCCTTTACTGTTTTAACCTCTAGCTCCCATAGCTGGGAGCAGAACCCAGTATTCCTGGATTTGATAATTCTCCTGCTATTTAGCAAGTAGTTTGCAACCAAATGGTAAACTATGAGTTGAGGCCCTCTCTTCTCGCCAAACTCCATAAAATTTAATTACTCCTGGAGTTCAAGTGGTGGCATGTTTTGTGAGAGATCTGGAGGCCTAGTATGCAGCTTTCAGATAGACATTGTAATTGAGCTTCTGATTTTTTCCCCCCTCCTTTTTTTTTTTTTTGTTCCCAACAATTTATTAAATTCACACACTGAAACCTTGCTGGAAAACTACTGTTGTACGTCAACAATCTGCTCATCGTGGTCTGCCAGAGGTCAAAATGCTGTATGCTGGTTCGAGGGCATTTGTTATGGGTATGGACTGGTGAAATCAGAAGTGGGGGGTCCTGAGGTGTCTGCACCTCTCGTTAAGTGGCAGGAGCAGGATGAAGGCAGCCTTGGTCCTTCGCAGAGACCCGACTCGGTCTGCACCACGCAGAGCTCACAGCAAGGGATGCTCTTCATTAGGGACCGAGCTCCCTCTGCTTGGAGCCTTGTTTGCTTTTAAACTTTGGCTCCTCTTTGTCTCTGGCCAAATCTACTGCAGAGGGTTGCTGGCCTCATTGCTTGCCCTAAATTCTGTTGTACTTACCTCATTACTCTCCTAATGACAAGCTGACAAATGCCTTTGCTTGATTTACTGGCAGTGTTACAGGTGTGTGGAACACTTGTCAGTACCTTGCTACTACATGCCTAATTTTTCAAACGGCTGGGTGTGCTAGCTTCCTTTGTGAGCTGTCCCTGCACACTTACCTGGTATAATTCCCCTGCCATGGGCTTTATCAAATACCTGCACCCAAAGCTTCCAGAGATATGCCCTAAAATTTCACAGAATCAAAGAATGGTTTGGGTTGGAAGGGACCTTAGAGATCATCCAGTTCCCAACCCTCCTGCTGTGGGGCAGGGACACTTTCCACTAGACCAGATTGCTCAAAGCCCCATCCAACCTGGCCTTGAACCCTTCCAGGGATGGGGCATCCACAGCTGCTTTGGACAATCTGTTCCAGTGCCTGACCAGCCTCACTTCACACATCCAAGAAAATAAATCAGGCCCTACCTGCAGGTTTTGACGTTTACTGGCCTTCTGGTGAGAAGTGGACAGTGAAATGGCACAGGGCAGCAGCCCTCCAGCTGTTTGTGGGTATTTGTGGGTCTGCTGGATCAAGGATGGTCCTGCACCCACCCTGGGACAGGCAGCAGGGCAGTGACGTTCCTGCTCAAACCCTTCCCAGGAGCAGCCCAACGGCGCAGGGTTGCACCCCACCTTTTAACTCTCATCTCTTGTTCGTTTTAAACCAGGCAAGGACATTTCCAGTGACCAAACCCCCAGAAGGAGAGGTGGCCACCACCTGCAGGTGCCCATCTCTGAGATAAAACCCAGGTTTTGGAGCCAGGGGAGCGCGGCGGCTGAGAGGGCTCCGGGCATCGCACGGCGCTGGAGCGGCAACCGCTCGGGAAGGGAAGAGCACCAACATTTTCCACACGCATTTCTCCACCAGTTGGGCAGAGCTCTCCTGCTCTTCTCCTGGCTGTGTTGCTAGGAGAGGAGCGCTCTGCCCTCCTCATGGCTATGAATAGCTCTCGCTTGTTTATCCAGCCCAGCTCCGCCTGCTGGTTACAACCACAGGCGGCACCACCTCACGGCATGACACCACCGGGAAACAATGCACTGCCAGGGAACGGCCCCCCCCGGGCTCAGGACGCTCCGGGATACCTCTGCTGCACCGCTCCGCAGCCTCCCTTCTCCTCCTCCTCTTACCGCACTGCCCGGCGCATCCTCTGCCTCCAGCAGGACGGGCTAAACCCGGCCCAGCGGTGCAGGCTCACCCCCAGAGAGCAAGGCTGAGAGACAGGACCTGAAAATCAGGGCATCGGCTGGGAAATCTGGCTTGAAAACACACACACGCGATCACTTCAGGGTCCTTTTCTGCTACGCCAGTGTCAGAGCCTTTCACGAGCTACAAAAGTTACTTTTCCTTTTCTAGTGAAGGCTGGTCTTCTTGTGTAAGCCCATGAATTGAAGACCCAGGGCTTCAAAAAAAGTAACAGATGGCTTGAAAATTGGCAATAATGGGATTCCTGAGATTTTCTTGAGACTATTTTGTCTGAGGTCTGACCAGGAATGAGACATCTCTAGCAGTGAAATTAGATGGTCTGTATTGACAAGGGGAAATAGTGATGGGGTTGAGCAAAAGACTCTCCGGAGTGCTGCAAAATGTGACCACTTCAGGACATTTACTCCGAGGGACAGAGGGACAGGCAGCAAATACAACCAGTCTACACATGAGGAGACAGGATGCGTGTGCACAGGCAACTAGAGAGCTGTGCAAGTTCAGGGTAGCAGAGCAGACACAAAACTGCAGCTTTTGGAACAGCCTGGGCACTCAGCTCGAAGAAAAGTGCTGGGCAAGGCAGAGCAGCACAGATCAGAAGAGATATGGGTGATTGCTGCACAGGTACAGGTGAACCACCTCTTCTTTTTCAGCATTGTGAGCTTCCACGTGTGCCTACTTCCTTGGACATCTCGTCTCTCTCCACCTGGGAATTTGGTTGGGATGAAATCTCAATACTGTGTATGCTTATCCAGAATTTCCACCTGCCCATCAGGCCTTTCAGAGAGCTGGGCTGCAGAACATCCAGAAATTCAGGATAGGTTGACTGCACAGTGGGGACATGAACTGTATAGCGTTCACACATGATGTCTAATGAATCCAAAAATTGTCAGACCTGCTGTGCATATGCTGTGCAGATGATCTGCACATGTACAGTTGGCCCAGTGTGCTCTGAAGGTGTCTGCTCTGCCCTGTACTCACAGAACATCCAAACGGTGCAGGTGCAGGTATTCCCACCTGGAAAACAAGACAAACCTAGGGGTTTTTTTTACACGTTCTTGATGTATTTGTAGAGGAGGGAACAGCTTCAGTGCAGCAGGCAAGGAAACTTAGGTATGTTCCCTGTGTGTGGGGGTCAGACTCTCCTGTGCCATGCTGCTTGTTTTACAGCAGTCACCTGTACAGGGCCAGGGTTGGGGTCCTGTTATTGAAGACATTGTACAGGCACATAGTGAAAAGGTGTTATTTTTCCTGCTGCCCCCCCAAACCTTCCACCACGATCTAAATGAATAGAAGTGCAGGAAAGGAGGAAAGGGGCATCACAATTCTTACTTGAGAGGTGAGACAAATAAAGGGAAGCTCCTAGTGTCCTAAAGCAGGACCCAGGTGGAGTTTAGGCACCTGAGCGCAAAATGTGATCCTGCAAATCCTTGTTTAGCTCATGCCACATTCTGGGGATGCCCAGACCCCTCATGCCCACCAGATTTGACAATGAGGCCCCACAGCTCTGCTCTGCACCTACCTGGGAAAGCCTCCCATCTGACAAGGCTAAGCTAGGAGAGGCCAGACATGAAATTCCTCTTTGCCTAGGGGGGGCATAGCTCCAGGATGGGTTTTCTGTGAGCCCCCAAAGAAGATGACCCTTCTTTTTAAGGTGCAGTGTCCCAAGGGGTAAAAGCCCCCACAGAGGATACATGGAAGGCCCAGGCTGTGCTTCCTCCTCTCCTGCAGGGCTTTCCTGTCTGCATCTCCCATGGATGTGCTCCAGCTCCCAAGGTGCTGGCTGTTTTGGAGAGGGGATGCTTACCTCTTCTGCCACAGGAATTATGATTTTCTTAAAAGCGTTGTGGCTTCCCTGGGCACACACACACCCGGGAGAGGAAGCATCTGCAGGAATCAGCAGCCTGGCTGTTTGAGGTTTCAGCAGAGAGGAGGGGGAAGCCCATGCTCCAGTCCATCCTTGGGTGACCACTTCTGACTTGTTACCTCAGGTCTCTTTAACATAAAATTCATTAGCAGGAGCTGGGCACAGGGACCCACGTTTTCCTTCGTACATGGAGCGCCACGAGATCAATGAGATTAAACATGTGCTTACATGCTGTCCTGAACTGGGGCCATGAGGAGAGCAATGGGAAAGTAAACAGCAGGGAAACGTTATGGAAATGAAGGAAGAGGGAAAATCCACCCTGCCAAGAGCAGCAGCTCTCGGCAGTTACAAGAAGATATGGCCTCACCCAGAGCTGATTAGGCATTAGGAAGTCCGGGGACTGGAAAGGAAGACTAAGTCATCTTCATCAAGGCTGAAAAGCGACTCGGAAGAGTGAGATTTGGAGCAGTGGAGAAAGGCTATCCACTGGGCACAGCCATCCCCAGAGAAGATAAGCTTAGCTTCAGTTGTTTCACCCCATCAGCAGAATGTGGACACTTGAAAGGATCAGGCTTCAAGCTGTGACAATACAGGGAGGCTTTTCTCCCTTTAAAGACTCCAAAACCTGGAGATCAATGTCAGGCTCTGCAGAGCCCCGTGTACCAGCGGGCACAGCTGCTGCCCTGTGTGCAGAGACTGTGGGAGATGAAGCTGGATGTGATGACTGCTCTGTCCATAATCTGGCTTTGCTTCCAACAGGCTGAGTGTGACAGTCATCCTCTCTGGAGGACCTGCAGAGCCAGCTTCCAGCACCTGCCAAGGCGAGAGTGCTGGAGCAGCCCGTTTGGGGGGTTCACTGACACCGTGGCCAAAGCTTCGGTGTGAGTGTGCCCTTACAGCTCTCAAGTGCCTGACTGCAAGTGGTTGATTTGGTTTTCCTGCAGGTCAAATTCCAGATTGTGCATTCTTCCACCTTTTTATATTCTTCACGTAGCCTTCAAACCTTTCACCCAGATCTCTTGGAGCTATCCTGCTCTTCCAGCTGGGAAATTTGTAGGTGTGTCTCTCATTTTCCAGCCTTCTGTCCTGCATTTGCTCTTCCTGTTCTCCTTTCTACCCAGTCAACCTTGATTGTAGTCTTCCTTCACCACTTGACCTCTATTTCCCTCTCTTGGGAAGAACCTCATTTGCATCTGTCCAAGTATCCAAGCTACAAATTAGACCTGGTTGAAATTTCTTTCAGCAAAACTGTGACTTGAATAAAACTTTTGAGTTTTGGGGGAATTGTAGGAGCTCTATTTTTGGGAAGTGGCTTTTCTCTTGAGAACTGGAGTTCAAAAATGTGCATTCTTCCTTCTGTTACAGGTTCAGAAGATGACCTTGAGTAGGTCACTTCATGTGCCCAAATGTTTTACCACTTGCAAAATTTAGATAAAAATACTTGTCTGAGTTAGTAAAGTGTCTTTGAGATCACTGAACAACAAAAGCTATCCAACTGGTGATTATTATGATTATTATAATTACTTTTATTAAATGAAACCAGCTGATTCTTGTGCAACACTCTTCTGGGCTCCACAGACCTTCACAGTTGAGACTCAGAGAAAAAAATTCTTTTGTTATCCCTGGACAGGGATGTGTTTTTTGAGATTGAGTTTTGTGGTTTTGTTACGAAACGTATGACAGTCGGTCATGTGGTTTGCTTTCTGGGCCGACTGAACCCTGCTGAACCCGTGCGCAAGGCAGCAGCAGAGTTTAATGATTCACAGGGGCTGTGTTTTGGTTTGCCTTTTGCTGGACGCAAGGCTGTGCAAACCTGCGTGGCCAGGGAACCCTCCCGGCTCCGGCTGAAGTCACTGAAAAAACTTAGCTCAAATCTCTGCAAGCCTGGACCTAACACGGCCTGGCTGTTGGGCCAGGCCCTTTTTGGGTGTCTTGGGTTCCAAGAGAACTGGCCATGCCTTGTGACACCTACACTTCCTCACTGGACAACTGGGCTCTCCCTCTGTTTACAGTAATGGAAGGAGGAGGGGCTGCAAAAATTTTTGGGAGTCCAAGAGGGCTTGGTTTTTTGTGATTTCTTCCTCGCCTTTTTCCTTTGCCTCCCACCACAGGAGTGGTGCTGCGGGATGAAATTGACCCCGAGGCCCTTGGCGTTGGGTCTCCGGCCGTTTGGCGTGCCCGGTTATTTGCACGACCTTGGAAGGGAGGGAAATTCCTGGCCGGCTCCTCGGCTGATCCTGGAGGAGCCGGAGCGCTGGGAGCCATGGTTCGTGGCGGCGCTGGCGAGGGTGGGACGCGGCGGACCTGTGCTCTTTCCTCGGCGGGTTTAGCGCTGGCTTTCCTGCCGGAGGGAGCCTGGGATCCCCCGATCCCTCCCGGCCAGGGGGAAAGCGGGCGCCTGCCGTGTTCGCGGGGAGGCGGCGTGCGCCCTTCTCCCTGCCCCGCGCCTGTCACCGGAGTTGGAGTTCGCATGGAGGAGGCCGGCGGAGGAGGAGGGAGGCGGGAGGCGGGAGGAGGAGGAGGAGGAGGAGGAGGA
>VZTR01029538.1:1047068-1074210 GCA_013400775.1 Chaetops frenatus | reverse complement strand
GCCGTGCCTCAGTTTCCCCCCCGTCTCGGTTTGCCCCCGCCGGCGGGGCGCGGGCAGGGACCGCGCCGGCCGGGGGTGGGGGGGATCCCGGGACCGGGCGCGGAAGGGACAAAAAGCGCCTTCCACCTGTTGGCTTCTGTCCCGGCGGCTTTCATGGGGGTGGCGGGCCGAGGAAGGGCCGGGGGGAGAGCCCGGGGCGGCCGCCGGCCCCGCTGCCCCGCGCCGGGGAGCAGCCCCGCGGGGGAGGGTGGAAAGCCGGGGTCTTTTGTCAGCCCTCCATCCCGCTGCCTCCGGAGCCAGGCAAGATCGCCGTGGGGATGGGAGATGTTTTTTCCCTCCTGGATGTCGGGAGATTAGATGAGATGTATTTACAGTTGCCGTTTATCAGCAAGTAAATATCGAGCTCGGCGTGAGAGCAGCAATGTGAAGGCTGCTTGCTTGCTCTCTTGCCGGAGGTTTTGTAGCTGTTATCCTACTGTTGGTGAGGTGATAATGTGCAAGAGCCAAAAAACCAAAAAAATAAAATAAAAGGCAAAGGGGAGAGAATCCCTGCTCCTCACACCCGGGCTTATCACAGTACCGGTACTGGGTTTGGTTAAATTTGGAGGGATATTTTTTTCCTTGTGGCATGAGACACAGAAAGCCTCCTGAAATGCTAGATGCATCCTCACGAGGTCTTTTAAGTTTGTCGTGTGCCATCATTCAGGTCTCATTGATTCTAGTTGTTTTGTGAAAAAATAACCTACAAGAATCTGAGCTGCACAAATGTTCGTCATCCTAATGTCCTGGCACAACCTGTGCGAGGCAGGAGCTGGAAGAGGGGGAGAGAGTGAGGATATGTGCTTTCCCAGTCAAGGCTGGGAGGAGAGCATCATGTGTTGAAGAATATGAGCAGGAATGGGAGATGGGGGAGGGAGTCTAAATTGTCCTGAGACCCTATTCAATCCAGCAAGGAAGATGGAGGATCTTGCTGCAAAAAAAAAAAAAATGTACGGCAGAAATCTCAGCCAGCTTCTCTCTGACTTGTTACCTCCCTTCAGAAAATAAATAAATAAGCAGAAAAAGAATCAAAGCAAAACCCTGTGATTTGCTGTAACGTTTTCCATGATACCTTTATCCCACATGCCTCACAGTCGGTCCAGTGATGGAGGTATGTGAGAAGCAGGGAGAGAGACTCTGAGGTTTATCGTCACAGGAAGGGGAGAAGTATCAGATCATGTTTGAAAGGAGACTTGTCAGGCAATGAGGTAGGGAGGAAAAATGCCTGTTCTAGGCAGCTGAACCTGGGGAGAAGGAGGAGGCGGCTCCAGCACCTATGGTTCTGAAGCTGGGTGGAAAATCTGTTGGAGAGGGGATGTAGACAGATGGGGGAGTGAGGAGGAAGGATATCTGAGGAAGACCTTGGACTGTCTCCTTGGAGGGTTTTAAAAAGAGGGGAAATTTTGAACTGAATCAGGGCACGAGCAAGGCTAAAGCACAGCTAAGCTAAGTGTGATGGAACAGGACTTTTCGGTATGGAGGAACACAGAGGTTGAGTTTTCTGACTTGGGGCATTTGGTGAGGGGAAGAGGTTTTTGTAGCCACGGTGATTGTGACTTGGGCAAGGATTGCAGCTGAGAGGGTGAGGAGAGAGTGTGTGGCTTGCCTTTTCCATGGTGGCTTCTCTGGTAGAGGGGCCTTCTGTTTAAATAACTTTGCAAATTTCTGTTAATTTTGCTGGAATCTGACAACAGCAAGGAGGAAGTCATCTGTCCCTTGTGAAAAGAAGCATGGGGCTGAAATAAACCTTTATTGCTTTATCGATGTTTCCATGCACCCAGCACCTCCACACGGGTGGGAACAGCAAGTTTGTGCAAACACATCTGCTTGTGCTGCACATCCCTCTTCTTGAGGGGCGACGTGCTCATGTTGTGAGCGTGGTTCCTGCACAGACATGGCCCAGCTCTCATGTTTTCCTCGGTTTACAGGATGGCTTATTCCCTCAGCCTGGTAGCAGTAGTATTTGACAGCCGACTTTGCGATAGCACCAGCTCCATGTGAGGTGGCTGAGACCTAAAACCAGTATGTGACACGTTCTAGCTCTTCCATTCCCGGCAGCGCTCCCATGGCGGAGCAGGGACGTACCACAGGCGTCTCGCATGCACAAATAAAACGTTGCGCACACGCAGGTGCCGAGGACAGATCTCAGGTCAAGTGTACCCCAAGTCACTCTCTTTGAGAAGAAGCTGAGGCAGCACCAGCTCGTTGCAGGCAGAGCTCACACGCTGCTCCCACACACGCAGATCACACGCGTGCACGCTACACCTTTCCCTCTCCGGGATCACCTGTTTGAATTCCAGCTGGGCTGGCAGCACAGGGAAGTTTTGCACCCTCCTGGATAGGGATTTGATGGCCTTTCTGTTCCAGCTTGGCGCTGGACGGGCTTGAGCCACAAAAGCTTAACGACAGGGAACACTAATGAGCCCCTGCTTGGCATGCTGAGAAGAAAGGCCAAGGGCTGAGTGGGCATAAAAACAGTGGCATGGAGCCTCTTGGCCAGAGTCTGAGCCTCGGCATGAAGGCTGGGGAGGGAGCAGAGTCTCTGGAGTCGGGAACAAGACGGCAGCTCTGCAGCAAAGGCATGAGAGGAGACCATGTTGGGGGGAGGAGAGCAGGCTGCTGTTTCCACATCATCTGAAAACTCAACCTGCTGTCAGGACAGAAGGAAGGCTTGTGCATATTTTATGTCACTTTTCTCCTTCTAGGACAAGCTGCTGATGTGATCAGCTATGCACTTTAAAATCCTTGACGCGCCAATCAGCAAGTATGACTCGAGGCCAATAACCAGCCTTGGCCTCCTGCCTCCGCTCCTTTGTGGCCATCCCATGCCGCCCTTCCCCGGAGAACGTGTGCACAATTAAACCCTGCACGGCGTTCCTCAACTACGGCATGGGATGTGACGAGCTGCATGGAGACGGGGACAGAAAATGGCAACGTGTCAGGCCTGGGGGGGGGTGGAGGCGGGGAGGGGAGTTGGCCATTTCTTATGCTGTTTGCTGATGTCTAGAAGGAGACTAAATGGGTAAATCGGTTTTCCTTTGAACTGGTGGTGTGCTGTTCCAGGCAGCTGCTCTTGCTTCAGAGGTCTTCAGTGGCAGCTCAGGAGTTGGTGGGGCTGGCAGTAAACAAAACGTATTTCACTCCTTCAGCCTGAATTTTCTCGGGAGCTGTCAGACAAGAGATTTCTCCTCAGCAGTTAGTTATTCAGTGCTGCTTTCTGCATGGCAGAGAGCCACTTGAACCGCTGACATTACTTCTGCCCACTGGAGATGGGAGCACCACTGGTGCTCCCTGCCCAGCCCCTAAGGGTGCAGGCAGCCCAGGCACCGTAGTAGTGACAACAGTCTCACACACAAACACGTAGCTCCTGTGTCCCTTAAGCCAACTCACCGCCCTGAGCACCATCTCGGAGCACGTGGGGAAGCAAGTATTTTTTCTGTGCGATGCAGAGTTGTGACCCTGACCGAGTCAACGCTGGCCCTGCTTTATCCTCCACTTGTCCCGCGTGAGAAACGGCCATCGGACGTGGAGGTCTCGCAGAACTTGAGATCCTGGCACCGGCCCGATGGGCAGCCTTAGGCAAATTGCCCTGGAGCTCACGTGGAGCTTCCTGCTGCAGTCTGCGAGGTGGGGTGATGCTCGCCCAGCACCCCGGAGGGCTGCGTGTGCCTGTGCAGACAGCACGGCGGGCTCGCACACCGGCCCACGGACAGAGCGTGTGGTTTTGCCCCGCGCGTGACTCACGCGACGGTAAATTCCGCTCGAAGTATCCGCACGCTCGGCGCTCTGCTGGACGGTGAACTCTGTTTTGTCCTTCCAGCAGAAAACAGCACAACTTGCCAGTGACACGGACTGGACATGCATTCCCATAACAACAATATTATAAACATATGGTAAACCTGGTGTAACAACTGCCGTCCGTGTCTCCACGCAAAAACAAGGAGCCGGTTAACACAATCTTGAGGCTGTCTGGGGCTGTATCTCCCCAGACTGTGATCTCATCAGCTTTCCCAAGCTAACCTCAACCTGGTCACTGCTTGGATTGTAAACTTGGGATGGGTGAGGGGGTGAGAGCAGTTAGCAGGAATGGCTATTTGTGATTCAGTCCACTTCCCTGTGACTCAGAGCTGAACCATCCCTCGGTAGGGTATTTGGGGATAGTGCTCTTCAGATGTCGAACAGCAGTCTAATTCTTAGAAGAAGTTCTGCAGTACCCGGGCTTGCTTGCTTGCTTGCAGCTGGGTTTTTCTCAGCATCTTTTGTGAAAACAAAACCCTGAAAACTACTTCTGACTATTAAAGACGCCATGGTAATTTTTGCCAAAAGAAGAAGGGGGAGTGGTCTTAGCCCTGGGCACTTTGCCAGATTCGAGCTCAGGAAATTGCAGTCTATCTAGGTAAAACTCCCTATAGTTTAAATGAAAAAAAGTATTCATCTCTTACTGTCTTAAAGGGTAAGCACTGTGTTCTCTGGAGCCTTAAACAGACAGTTTAAACACATTCTGGCTGAGGAGGTGGTTACAGTTGCTTGCTGGGAGAGGAATTTTTTATGCAAAAACTGGGGCCTTTTTTGCATTTTTTGGATGCTTCTAATTGCAAAATGCTGTATGCATTTTAGGTTATTGCAAAGCTTGAGCGAATATGTGGCTCAACATACAAATGCAAGGGAATATACGCTGGTGTGGTGTTTGCACAGGGAGCAGGCGCAGCCAGCAAATACACAATCTTTTCTGTGGCAGGAAAATAAGGACCAGTTTTTTAGTCTTGCGCGTGTGCATCTGGGGGCTGGATTTTGTATGTTTAGCAGCAATTGCTTTTGTAAGCTGCTGCTAAGGCACGTAACTGGCTGTGTGCAATTGCAGTAATGGAATGTGAAAACGCAACTGCACACAGACCTGTAATCTTGCATGCAAAATACTGCTGGTCTAGTTCTCCAGGTACCAAAAAACGGTCTGGGATTGTTGTACTTGCCTTTCCATTTAGCTGTGTTCACCTGCATTTTTCAGGTGACAGCTGTGTGTATGGAGTGCTGAATGATTATCCTTTCTATTTTTGCTCCAAGAAGAAGGAAATGAGACCTTTACTAGTGATAGTGGCAGTGCACGTGTTGTGATAAGTCCGGGATGGGGCTGGGGGGGTTGCAGTGAAAATTCCATAATGCTCTGAAATCCTGGGGGAAATGCATGGGTGAAGAAGGAGAGCAGAGTGAGCTTCTGTTCCCCCTAGAGATGTGGAGTATTGAGCTGCTGAGTTTGTCAGTGCTGTCAGGATCTGACCTTACCTTCTGCCAAATCCAGTACTTCCAGGGCCCCCCAAAACAGAATGTGCATTTGGGCACAGATGGATGCAGGGCTGAATATCCATGCTGGGAAGGATATCCTTGGATATTCCAGCCCAGGACCCCCAAAGTGAGAAACAGGTGTTCTCCTCCTCACTCAGAGATGTGTCCCAGCCCTGCCCCAGCGAGATGCAGGCAGCTGGTGGGGGGGGGGACACAGGAGAACAGCTCACTTTCTCTGCACTTCATTCTCCAGCTTCTCTGGTGACAGTGATAACAAAGGGCTGCTCAGCATTAGGTGATATGGATCTCTCTCAGCCTACTAAACTTGAGTCCTGCAGGCTTCTCACTAGCCCTCGGGGCTTGGGTGTCACTGTAGCCTCCCAGCCTGGGGTGGCCTGGGACAGTACCCCTGGGGACTGACAGCTGAACTTTCTCCACGAGTTCTGGAAGCATGGGTTTCTTCTTACTGAAACCTGTGATTTTATTCTGAAGTTATTTCTTGCCGTCCTGGGTCCTTGACTGCAATCACTTCCATTTTGCATGCTGCTCTTTGTAATTGAATCTATCGATGTATATTTAATCCACTTGGCACCGTGGTTGGTAACTAGGCACTGCTTCCCAGCCTTCTGTCACTTGTTTTCACAATTACTGTCTGAAGTTGGGGTGGGTGCCTGTCGCTCAGCTCTTTGCCCAATTGCTAGACTGCCTGGGAAGACCTGTGCTCGACAGTCAGGTCCACATCTGGTACAGCTCCCATCCTTCCATCTGGATGTCAGCCAGGTGTGCAGGACTTGGGTCATGGAAGCTGAGCCTGTTGGGTTTAATTCTCCTCTCTGCCACTGATTTGCTTTGTGTGATCACGGGCAAGTCCTTTAACCTCAGATGGCCTCAGCTGGGTTATCTACTTCAGAAAGGTGTTGTAATGCTTAATTATTGCCAGCTCTTCAGAAACCTCTGGTGGGAAAAAACTGCATTTTATTCAGAAATATCGCTGACCTTCCTGGCCTTTCTAAGCCACCTTGGTGGTGCTAGGAGATACTATTTTTCCAACCTCAATAATGTCTCTTCAATTTTTCATCTGTACATTCACCCACTCTCTCAGCTGCATGTAAAAATGCCAAGCTGTCTGAAGTCATGGAAATATTTTTATAAACTTGACAGCCACGGCAAACATTCCTCCTTGGCAATAAACAAACAAGGTACACAACCTGCCATTAACATCAATTTATAGCAGAGAGACCTTCGTCACTCATTGATGAGGGAATCCTAGACAGTTCTTGTGCTAGCAAGCCATAAAGTAGTGTTGTCTGAGATTAGGGAAATGCTGGATCCTTCGGGTTCCTGTGTGCAGGGAGTCACTGGGAAGCTCTGTTTGCCCAAGTGCGTGCGGGAGTTCAAGCAGGCACCAGGTATTTGGTTTATTCAAGGCTCTTACAAACTGTGTTTGGCTTGGGTGTACGTGTGCTTGGGGGCTTGGTGTTTGTTTGTAGGCACAAAAAGCCTGTTTTCCATAGTGGCAGCTGAAACACAAAGGTGGTACAAATTAAACTGGGTAAATTTTAGACACCTATAAAAAAAAGCTGCAAACAAAAGACATCAGTGAGTGCTGCAGGAGCAGAAAGCCGGTCACGCAGCCTCCTGTGCACCCTCCTTCCATTTTCCTTGAAGCTGGCTGTGGGCTGGGAGGGTTGGCAAGTACCTGAATCCACACTGCAACATCTCCCTGTGGGCAGCTCTCCAGGTAAGCACTCAGACAGTGCTCGTTTTGGTGTGTTCTAGGTTAATTTACTCTCAATATGTCTAAACACAGATCTCCAGAGAAGCTGGTGGTGCTGGCAAAAAAAAGCAGGTACCCTCTTTCTCGGAGGTTACTTTGGGCTATCTCTTACTTTTTTAGCAGGCCCTCTTCCTACCATCTCTGAGTAGCGGATTCTCTGTGGTGTGCACAGGAGAAGGAAGTCTAGACTGTTCTTCACCTGTGTCTTTGATGGAAGACTCAAAGTAGGGAGCCAAGCTTCTTTCTACCACCTCACTCATTCACTGCCTCTCTGTCTCTGTGCCGTAGTTCCTCCCTTCTTCAAATGAGGATGACAAGTCTTCACTCTGCTTCCACAAAACCTTTGAAAACTAAGGAGAAAAACATGCAGGGCATTTGTCTTCCCTCTCCAGGAAATCATAAATCCCTCCCCTCTCCCCTCACCCCTCTCCCTTCTCCTTTCTACCTTTTCTCCTCTCTCCTCTCCTCTCTCCCCTTTTCCTCTCATTTTAAGAGTTGTTATTATTATATTCTGTCCCTCTAGGTCTCCTCTACTTCCACCGCTCTTGCAATCTGTCTCTCTCTGCTGTTTCCATATCCCCTTCTATTTGCAGCTCTCTTCCTTCTGTTCATGTCATTTTCTTCTCTCACCCTGTATCTCCTACCCTCCCCCACCATTCATGCGCCGCACACTCCTATCGCTTCCCTCTAGTTTATCCTCCAAATTCCTCCCTTATGTGTGTCTCCAGCGCGGACCCCTTTTTGTTGTTGCCGGCTGCGTGTCCCCGGGGCCGGGCTGCCTGGGGGCTGCCTGGGGGCTGGCTGGCCAGGCTGGAGGGAGAAGGACAGGGCGTGGGATCAGCTGGACAGCCCCCTGCTGCAGCCCTGGCCAGCCAGGCGGGCTGGGGGTTGCCCTCTGAGGCAGCAAGGTGAGACTCCCTCCATGGCTGTGCCGCCGGCTCTGGATGGAGCTGCCTGGAGTCTCCTTCTCAGCTGCAGCACGGTTGTCACTTTAATGTCTGAGTACTTTGTTTCTGCCTGGAAGCTTGGTGAAGTCTGTAGTCTCAAATGTTGTCTCCTGACGTCACCTTACCTCCTTGGACATGGCCTTGTGACTTACTGTGGTCTTGACCCATTGTCCTGTTCCCATTCCCCAGGCTTCCCCATGGCTCTAGACACTCTGTCCTGAAAACACATGGGTTGTGTGGTGCCTGGCTGTGTGCTGACATCTCTGGGTGTTGAGAAGATGACTGTCCCATGTGTCACTTCCAGCTGAGTTCAGGGCCCTATGCTCTGCCAGGGAAAGCCTTGATGGAGGAGGGAGAGGATGAGCACCAAAGGTCTGGGAAGCCCTGTGCACCTTGATGGAGGGTTGCACTGAGCCCACAAGCCAGCACCCAGCAGGTCAAGACAACTGTGCTCTGTTCCTGGGAGACCTGGGCTTGGTGTCCTGCTATTGTAACAGGACAGGGACAGCAGGGTCACTGCCTTAGGGAGAACCCCTCTCCCATCTGCCTGACAGAGCCACCTGATCCCACGAGGAGGCTATCCCACTATCTGATGTGGGATAGAGTTTCCTCCAAGTCAGCCAGAGTGGTTGTGGTGTATTTAACCACCTCTCTTCAGGGACAGGGTTTTGGCTGCAAGGGTCATGTCCAGCAGCAGTATTTGAAAAGAGATGGGGTTTTTATATCCCCTCATGGACTCTGTTTTCTTCCCACACAGGGAACATGTGGGATGGAGAAGTCCCTTTCTCGAGGCAGGGAGAGGTGACTGCATCCAGGCTGATGGGAGAGGCAGCCAAATCAGGGCTCAGGAGGTGTTCCTGACAGCAAGGCACAAAGAGGTCAAGCAGATGGCTGTGTGCTGAAGTTCATCCAGTTTCCTACAGGACAGGGCATGGTGACTTCTTGGCCTCCACTGGAGGTCTACTCCTGAGTACCCCTGCCAGGTGTCACTCAGTCCTAGGATCATTAAAGTCATGAGCCTCAGTTCCCCTGACCAGACAGCTCCTGATTTCTCCCTTCTCTGCAACACTCTGACCCTTCGTTAGTGTGCTGGATGATCTCCCTCACGCTCCATGCGAGGTGCTGTGCACCTTTTCCTGTTTTTCCCACAGCCGTTTTTCTCCCTCTCCATACCTGCCTCACCTGTTTTACCTGCTTTTTCCCTCCTGCTCTGCCTCTGGGCTAGGTCTCTCTCCAGACTCTTGTCTAAAACCCTCTGCCTCATTTGCCTTCCCATCTGGCTTCCTTGTCTCCCTGGTCATGCCCTGAGCTGTCAGAAGCCAGGGAAGGAGGACCATTTCAAGAGCAGGGCAGACACTGGAGGGTGTCAGGCAGATTCCTAGACCAGGATCCATCATTTGCTGGTGCCTTCGCCCTCTCCCAGGTATGTGCTCTTAGCTACATGGCAGAAGTCCCCTTTTCCCAGAAGTGTGATCTTCCCATTGCTTCTACTTCACTATTGGCAAGCTCCTGAAAGGTTAATGAAGTCATTCACTGCAAAAGGAAAAAGCACATCTTCCCATGTTTTGCATAAATTAATCTTGGAGATTATGGAGCAGCCGGTGCACGGGGCACAGGATATGCAGCTGTGTCCTTGAATCTTGTCACCCAAAATGCAGCCCTGGGAGTATCATGTAGGTGATATTTTCCACTCCAGTCCTTGATATCAGCTTAGGCTAAAATGTAGGTAAAAAGCTGTAGCCTCCTCAGTCATCTTTATTCATGTTTCATTGTGTGTAACAGGGACTGAGGAGGAGGTACCCAGGAATGCCCACAAGCCCTTCCTCCCATTGCGGTGGATCCTTGTTTCCCACAGATCCTCTTTAGAAAATGCCCTGTATCAGGTTTCATTCCCCCTGGATTTTTTTTTTTCTGCCTGAGAAGTATGCAGAAAATCATCCAATTGGTTTTGAACCACATGAGTGGGAGCAGAACCAACCCCAGTAGATAAGTGTTCTGACCTTTACCACACTCCGATAACTGAAAATAATAACAAATAAATACATCTTCTTTCTAAACCTCAGACTTAGGGATATGTCCCTGCCTTTTTCAACAAGAGCTGGAGCTCCTGGGAGGGCTGGGGTTACGAACCTGGTAGCTGCCTGCAGTAAGCAGCAGCCCCTTTGCTTTCCTTTTGTAAAAGGAACTGGAAGCAGTCCAGATATTCAGGATGTGAGGGGACAGGGCCAACATCCCCACACTCCTGCCATCTTGCTGCTGGGACCCTGCTTGTTTTCCCATGGCTAGTGTGCTGGGAGAATGAGAATTTGTTTATATCTTGCCTGTGTGTGTTTCTTTGCACATTTTGCCTCTTGTTTTCAAGTATAAGGCTGGCCATTTAGGGCCGTGCAGGGCTGGCCACCAACTCTACATTTGTGCAGACCCTGGAAAAGATTACCGTATTTGCTCAGAAAAAAAAAGTGTTAAAACCTCCAAATCAGTGAGTGTTTGGAAAAAAGGGAACCTGTCTAGAAGGAGGACACGCTGAACTGTGGCTTGCAGTGAGCTCTCCAGGTCTGGGTCTTAGGTCACTGACTCAGACTTCCATCATGTCCGCAGATGCCCCTGGGGAGGTCCATCTGAGACAGCCTCTCTCTCTGCAGGCCGCTGGTGACAGTAAATATTTGTACACTGCATGCTGGAGTGCTGATACGGGGCTGGAGTCCCATTGTGCAGTGTGCTGTCCAGACCCGGGGAAGAGACAGTCCCTGTCCTGAAGGACTTAATGCAATCCCAAATTAGAGCATTCACGGTGCTTTCTGTAGAGGCTGTGGCTTGGTGTTCCTTCGGCAGGATGTTGCTTCCCTTCCCTCCTCTGTGACATGGGGAGGTTGTTTGCTTGGTTTCTGCCATCCAAACCACCAGCAGCTGTAGAGATGCCCGTGTGCAGACCGTGGGGAGGATGTTGGGAGGTTTCTGGCACTCTGTCACTGTAAAGCACCTTATTTATTAGAGTCTAATGCCCGCTTGGGATGTACTTCTGATCTAAAGCTCCTGAATTCCTCCCTTTTAACGCTGAAGAAGCCATTCAGAGGCCCCCTGGGCCCAATGTGTGCTTCTGCTGAAGACTGCCCTGATCATATATCTACCACTGTCTTGCCCAGATTTTGGGTTCAGTGATTTAGTTTTCATTAAAAGATCTCCTCCAACTCACCTCTTCCTACAGGAGTTCCAGTAGATACCCAAATAAATATGATATTCAGTGGGCTGTGCACGTGTTTCCATACGCTGGTTGCAGTGTATGGAAACGTGCATTTTCAACCTGCAACCTGATACGTTCCTGGGTGTTTGCATTTGTGTGGTGTGGACGCTCTCATTCATGTCTGCCAGTGTACTTGGGCTGGAGGAGGTAGCAGCGAAGCCTCTGGCAGCTGGGAAGAAAGGAATGACAGGCTTGCTAGGGGAGGGAGGAGAGAGTTTGGTAGCTGAGATGAGGATTGGGTAACAACTGGAGGGGGAGATCAGATTTAGGATCCATGTTGCTCACTTAAGAAAATAGGAGAAGAAGCAGTACATTGTTTATTGGGGATTGTGTTATTCCTGTGCATTATTTATTAGTCTTCTGCTAATGGTACTGCATAAAGAAGTGGCACTTCTACAGAAATTTCACAGACAGCTGGAGGATCAGTTCCAGGAGGTATTGTAACCAGGTCAGGTTGGTGTAGGGAATCCTGCTGGGCTCCGTTTTGACAGGCTTTGGAAAAGAGAAGATTGTTCAGGAGGCATTTGGAGGGGAGAAGGGGGGGGTTGTCTGTGACTCACCAGGGAACAATGATCGCTGTGAGGATAAAGGGGCAGGCTGGAAGAAGACCTGGAGACAATGGTGAATTCCTGGGTTCAGCGGCTTCAGGATTCCAGCCTGAAGTACAAGAAAGCGTGAGAAAATGAAGTGTTTAGGAGGAAGCTTTAGGAGTAATAAAGGCAGCTGGTGAGAGAAAGCCAGGAGTAAGGAGAAGGCAATGCTGCACCTTGAAGTGTGTCCTGTAAGGCTTGATTTTGAGTCAGGAATTGGAAGAATGGATGTGCAGCAAGAGGTAGCCTGTGCAGTGACTGTGACTGAACCCTTGCTGAGTTACCTGTAGTGTCTGTTAGCACAGACCTGCTGGTTTGCAGCCTCTGCAGGCACGACAGGCAAAGCAGAGGTGCTGATGTACTCAGGGACAGGAGACTGTGTAGGTTTGTCAGGTTCATAGTGCAGACAGATGGGTGCCAGGACGGGTGCCCCCAGCCAGTTCTTGGATACTGGTCCTTCCTTTCATTTGCAAAACGTCCAGTCACTTGGAGAGGTGGGACTGGTGTGCTGGTAGGTGGCATTCTTCTTTCACTCAGCCATGAATTTGAAATCAGGCAATACTGGAGGAGGAAATCATGCCACTGGTGCAAACTGTCTTTGGGTGAGAAGCTAACTCATAGTCCCCAAAATACCCAGACAAAATGTAAAGGTTTTATTTTTAAGGTTTGTTTTACCCCCACCACGTTCAACCATTGGGTGGGGAACACCCTCCTTACAGCTTGTGACTTGTTTCCCTGAGCCAAGAGCAGGTCTAAATGGAAGTTGCCTTGGTGACACTTCAACCTGGGAATCTCAGTGCTGAGCTGGTGCAGAATTTTGGGGCTGGGGTGGAGGAGGAGAAACTGCAACATAAACACGGCTTCATGGGCTGTCCTTTACTTTTCTGACTGCAGTATGAAGCCTACGTTGTTAGATACAGTCTCACTGTGAACATGGCTCCATTAGCCAGAGTCAGCTCCTGCCCTCAGCCTTCACGTCCAGCACAGCTGGGCTACCATTACTGAGCAGTGTTGAGATGCTATTTCTAATGTTCAGCAGGATTGATGTGAATCATTCATCAAGTACCTGTGACTACTGGCGTGTTTAACGAGTTGTTTTGCGGGTTTTTTTCCCAGTTATTGTCTTAACACTGCACTGCACCCTACAGCAAACCTCCTTATTGTGTGCAGCTATCCTGAGGGTGTGGGTAGTGCTAAGCGCAGGGAGAACTGTAACAATAACCCTGTGAGAGTGGCCTGGAGGTTTGGAATTAACCAGGCCATGATGGGACACGATTCTGTTAAATCTACTGTGTCGATTGGAATAGAACGTGACTTGGGCCGCCCAACTGAAACGCCTTCAGAGAGTGTTTCTCCACCTTGGGAGAATGTGTGATCATCTGAGACTTGAGTTCTAGCAGGGAGTATCCACTGGGAAAGGACAGTCCATTTTGAAAGTGAAGTGCTGATGAGTCCAGGAATGATAAAATCACCCTTGGACTTTTTGTGTGTGTGTGTGAACTCCTAGAAGTCATCTATGTTGGTATAAATGAGATCATTTGGCCTAATTAGTTCCAAGCTTAATTAGCAGTAATTATCCCAACATGGGAGTAATACTCGAGTAGGAAGTACTGAGTCCTCGATTAGATAGATCTCTAATTGGTGTTACAATATTGTAATTAAAGCATGCTTGTACGCCTCTGCCTCTGCAAGTGATTTGTTTTATGTCTGATTAAGCAGGGAGTCCGGCAGCCTCAAGGAGGCCAGGACATCACCACTGATTGAAACACTGTATTATTCTTTGTTATAGGAAAGAAATGATGAATCACGTGTACTAGGAAACACTGTGGGCCAAATTAGTCCTTTGAGTAATTGCTACTGGAGTTAGGGAAATTACAACAGGGGTAAATTTGGCCTCAAGTGTATAAGCTCTATCTGTGTATCACACAGTTAAACAAATACTCATTTGAATGTGCAGTCTGGCAATTACACCATCAGACAAATGCAAGTGAGTTAATCTGCATTTGCGATCACTGGATTGCAGGGGTGAGTTTGGCTGCTGGGTGATGGTTATTAGGTTGCACATTCCGCTCAGATTTTGCAGGAGGTGGTGCCATATGTCCCAGGATGCAGCTGGCTTAGTTTCAGATGGCCACTGCTGG
The DNA here is from genome assembly GCA_013400775.1 of Chaetops frenatus. Taxonomy (NCBI): domain Eukaryota; kingdom Metazoa; phylum Chordata; class Aves; order Passeriformes; family Picathartidae; genus Chaetops; species Chaetops frenatus. Next base: position 1,060,195 of record VZTR01029538.1, on the reverse strand, counting down.
CTGCAGTGTCCTCTCCTTGTCGGGGTGAGACCTGGAAGGTACTGCTAGGGCCACCAGGAGCACCTGGCAACTGGAGGAGATGGGCAGATAAAGAGTCCTCTTTTTGTCCAGCATTGTTACCTTCAGTCTGGCTGGTCTGATCCTCCTTAGCAGAAGACCCTTCAGAATATAAGGTAAACATGTTTTTTGAAGAAGTTTAAAATGAAGAGAGTGAAATAGGAACTTTCTGAAATTAGTCAGCATCAAAACACGAAAGCTTCCTATGTCTTTTTAAGAAACCACCTCCTTAGGAGTTGGCAAGTGTGCTGCTTTATTACTTATCTGTTCGCTACATGAGTGGGCGACTGAACTTCCTGATTTGGTTCTCCAACATAGAGAGATCATCAGCATAGGTCTGTAGAGGACAGTAACTCCTCGCCTACAGAAAGTAACAAATAGGAATGCATGTATCCTCTGGCTGTCACAAAGGATTTCTAAGCACATTCGAGTCATATCCGAAGTAACATCATCGTATTTCCATTTTGCAGCTGCAGAAACTGAGGCACAGATCAGTCACTTCTCTTGCTGCAGCTCATGGAGCCGGTGGATATCGCAGCACCAGGAATGCAGTTCAGGTCTCATCACCTTCTGCTTCACTCACAAAAACATCTTTCTTTTCCAGGAGGGAGAGTCCTCCCAGAAAGAAGGTGACTTGAGCAAGGAAATAAAGTACACAGAATTCTGTTAAAGCAATATTAGGGATAAGAATTTAAACACCCCATGCACGGGAATTCAAAGCAAGGGTTTCCATAGCAGCGTTGCTTGGCCATATTGTATATACACTGTTTTGCATTGTGCTGGTGATGTCAAAGGCATATTCTAATATCTGTGTGTGCAGTGTGTCTGAATCAGAGTTGCTATGAAACTTAAGGGTGAATTACACCGTGGAGGCATATTCTTGTGTGGTGTTGGGAGGAAGTAACAGAACTGGGTTTTGCTAGGATTTTTCTCCAGAGATAATTTTTCTTAGAAAATTGCTGATTTGCCAGGATTGTTGCTATTTTCAGGAAAAGTTGACTCCAGTTTTGTGTTTCATCTTGGAAAAAAAAATGAAGAAAAATTTTAAAGCTGTCAAAATGAAGCATTTCAAGAAGGTAAAATGAAACCTTGCATTTAATTCATTTAGTCATAGCTTCTAGGTAGAAATTTTGAAAACTACTTTTTTTTTTTTTTTTTTTTAAACCCGATCAGATGTAGAACAGTTATTTGAAATTTCTGAAAACCTTGAAGGAATAAAAAGCTTGTTCTTTCACACTACATAGTCCAGAACTATCCTGGGAGTGGCAGGTGACAAGGGAGTGACTTCATCACCCAGCACCGTGTGTGGCTTCCCGGCTGTGTGTTGCAATGGGAGCAGTGGGAGAGGTTTCCCACTGAATACCTCTCTGACTACCTGGTAAAGGCACGTAGCAAAAAACGCCTGCTCAAAGAACTGCTCCAACCTTTCACAAGGCTCAACTGTCTCTAAAAACCCGCGGTATCACCTGGATATCATATGGTTAAGCCTTTGGACCGGGAGTGTTTTGGGTGGGAGCCACTGTTTGTCACATCGTTAAACCTCGGTTCAGTAGATGATGGGATGTCCGAGGGGGAGCTGCCGCCTCTCCCTGCCCCACACTGGGGATAATGGGGCCTGCCCTTCTCACCTCCCTGTGCATGGACAAAGGGCCTCCCACAGCTCTTCCCTGTGCTCATCCTGCTCTGCCCTTCGCTTCCAGCACCTCACCCGTGCTCTGAAGCTCTCTAGGGGAGCAGGAGGGATGTTGCACCCTAGGCTGGGAAGGAGCGCTTGCACTCATGGAAAAGCCCTGTGAGTTATTTTGGCATCGCTCTTCCTACTGGCAGCAATGTTTCCTCGCTGCCAGCATTCCCAAATGTTGGTGTAGCCTGTATGCCAACGTCTCCTTTCTCCCTGCCCCCTCATGTTGCAATTACTAATTTCTGTGCCTGTGCCTGAAAAGCTGTAGTTTAGACTTGCTTTCCCATGCATTGAAGCCATTCTTGTTTAGGGAAGAAATTGCAAAAGGGGTGTGGGAGAGAGGAAAGAAGAAGAGAGCTGGTGTTTTTTTTCCTATGCGGCAGTGACGAATGCTGGGTATTAGAGAGACAAGCTGACAAACATCTGAATGAGTGGAAGAGACTTCTAACCCAAAGGGAGGAGTTGTGGTTTAGGTTAAAGCCACAGAGGAAGTGAAGGAGGTTACCACTTTCCTGTCTGTGGGCAGGAGGTTCTCCTTGTGCTCGTTTGAAGGCTTAGCTCTAGCTCATTCTTCCCTAGGAACATACTCATCTGTGTACTTCTTGAAAGGCATTCGAGCTGGCGTCTGATCTTGGGAGTGACAAACATCCCCTTTATACTCAGAAATCAGCAGGAGCTGGGGACTAAAGATCTGGGAATCACAGTCTAATTTGCGGAGCCAGATATTCTAAAGTGTCTTGTTAAGCCATGTGTCTTGCTGGTGCTAGATCATGTAGTGTTTTTCTCTGTGCTTCTTCCTCTTGCTGATTCCACTTGGATTTTTTGTTGCAAATATCTGTATGTACCTCTGGGGCTTGTTGGCTCCCCACAGGCCTCACTTCTCTCATGTTCATGAATGATTGGCAAACTGCGTAGCCATCCTGCCTGGATCCAGCAGTCTAGCATGCTGATACAGGACAGATTCAGAATGTCATTGGGTTCCTACCAGCATGGCCTGTGATCAGGATTTTCCTTGATTTTCTGTGCTTGCTTATATTTTATCAGTGCAGAGGCTTTAGCTGTATACGGTCGCGAAGTTTGTTGTCTCAGCTCTGCAGCTTCACTCTTCATCAGGGAGAAGGGAGTGAGTGGTTAACCCTGGTGTGCTGCAGAAGGCATGCCAGGAGGGAGATGAAAGAATACAGAATTGCTCTTACAAGAGTGTGAGCCTTCTCCTGAGTCAGAGGAGCATGACCATGCGAGCTGGCTATCTTAATTCGAGCTATCAACTGGTGACTGCACAGCTGGAACCACTGTTAGTGACAGTGACTTTAGTATGTGCTGCCAGTGCCTCCTGATTGCTATGCACTGCTGTACGTGAAAAGACCATCTGAGAGGTGCTCCCTGAAGAGCCGTTTTGTGGTCTCTAACCTTCCATTAATAGCTCACCTTAGACCCTAAACCTGGCCTTGGGATGCAGCAGAGTTACTTCATTTACCAGGTGTGAAAATCATATTTTGCCATGTGAGGATGATTGCTCTCTCAGGTGTATTACAGCAACTGGGGTTTCTCTTTTTTGTTTGTTTGGGTTTTTTAATGCTTTGTTAAAACTACAAGATACCATTAAAGATTTATATGTGGCGAATGTGTCCTTTTTTGCAGAGTGTTTCCTTTTAGAGATCTTCATGGTATTGATTTCAAGTAGATTTTCCTCCTCTGTTTTAAAACGTTTCCTTTGCCTATGGATTTTCAGCATTACTCACTGGAGCTGTGTGCAGTACATTCCCCAGACTATACTATCAAGCCAGAGTCCCTTACTGCTGCTCTTCAGGGACCACTTCTGAAGCTGAAAGGACCATTCATTTGCTGTGTTCACTCAGTCCTGAGCAACTATCCAGCATTACATCTTTATTACTCCAGGATGTGCGCTGTCATCTAACTGAGCTGTGGGTCTGCTTTCACTGTGTGCCAGTGGATCCCACACCTAGTCTGGCAAAAGCCTTGGGCTGGCCCTTCCTTGGACTGAGCAGTGTTTGGATGTTTTAGATATAAAGCAAAAACAAGCTGTACGATGGGGAGATGAAGAAACTGGAGTGGTAAGCAGCTGATGTTGTAAGGTCATCTGGTTTTGGTGTCAGCATTTTGTTTCTCAGACTCATCCTTGTGGCCGCTAGGGTAGGGAACGGGGATTTCTTTTTGGAGAGGACAGAGGACTCAGCAGGGAGGCTGAGTGTGCTGGCACAGCACAGATCCTAGAGCAGTGAGGTACCACTGCCCTTTCAAGGAGCAGGCTGATGTCCACCAGCCATTTCTGTGCCCCAGGATGAGGCCCTGGGGTCCATGTTCTGCTAGTGCCTGAAACATCTCAGTGACAGCCAGCTGATGGTGTGGGTTCAGCCATCTTTTGGTGGATCATATCTGTAAGATGTTGAAGGCTTGGGTTTAGGCCTTAAAGCATCTGGCTTATGGAATTTGGCTTTGTTTACTGTAGTGTTGTAGCCTTAGGGCCACAGAAAGTGCAGCTTTATTGAATTCATTGGAGTTGTGCTTGCTGATGGCAGCAGGGAGCTGGGGACGCGTTTTTCTGGAATGTGTTGCCAGGAACATAACCCCTTTTCTTTGAGAGATGCTTTGTAAGGAAGACTCAAATAAGTGCCTGGGAAACATTGTCCTAATGGAAACAAGACTTTGAAATGATCAGGTCTCAGAACAACTCTTACTTCTTCCTCACATCTGTGACTTTCAGAAGCCACCATCCTAAGGCTCAGTCCTTCTCTCCTTCCTCATTATCATCTTAGTTTTGAATATCATATACACCAGCAAGAGCAGGAATACCATGAGGGACACTTCAGTGCAGAGGCACGTGGGGGAAATAGGGACTCTGAAGAGGAAGCCAGCTGACTGGCAATGGATACAGACAGGCTGAAGTTGTGTCACTGGACAAAGCAGCAGCAGTCTGTTATTCTAAAGTGCAAGGTATCTGTGCTTCAGCATTTAAATATTTACAGGAGATTCTTGCTACACTCCTTGATGCTGGATACTCATATAAAGGCAATTACCAAAAATACAGTTGATTTCTAAGGACACTGCACACAGTATTACCTGCATTTCTTGCGTGCTGGATGGACTGCTGGCATTCGTTTTGTCTTGGTTTGATAGAGAGGGCAGGCAAAAGGTGCATGTTGTGTGTAGGAACAGCCTGTGTTGTAAGCAAGTCAAGGCACAAGGAGTGTCCCATCAGAGTTCCATTACCATGGCTGGTCCCTTGTGCAGCACCAGCTCACATGTTAAATGAATGCTCTGAAATAAAAGGATATAGATGGAAAGAAGCATGCTGTCCTAGGTGTTTCTTAGGACCTGCAAGGCAGGTATTGTCAGCAGAGGTATTCCTGCTGGGGAATAGCCCGGTATGATTTAAAATAAGCTGACAGATTTTGTGCTCAGATGGACTAGGAACATTCACACAGTCTGTTATTGCAGTTCAGCTGTGAGAGGCCAGCACCGTTAGTGGAGAGGGACTAGCAAAATGTTTGGGCAGAAGTATGTCCACTGATGACATCTGTTGCTAAAGTGGTCCACAGTTTGCACCATAGAAGTGCGTAAATGAAAATGGAAAAGAACAAGAGTGAAGCTTTTATATAGCTAAGCCAAGACTTTTGATTGCCCTCTAATAATGAAGAGTCCTGATTTCATTGGTGTTGTCCTCTATCATCTAAGACCTTGCTGATCTGAAAGCTGATGATTAGTGCAGAAGAAAAGTCAGCACCATACTGATGATAAGCCAATGTCTAATCTAAGGAGCAAGGAGGGAAACCTGCTTGTTTTCTTTGGAGGCATCTCTCTGTTTTATGTAATTTTGGTACAACACCTGTAAATCAGCGACTGGTACTTTTGAAATGTATTTCTTTCATCAAAAGCTATTTGAAACAACAGGTTGCACCTATCCATTCAGTCTAAGCTCCCTTGACATTTTAAATGACAGATAATGAAAACTGTCTTCATTATAACTCAAGCAATTTCATCAGACTGTCACCAGCAAACAATGGCAAGCTAAAGACTGAACAACCCTCAACTCTACTCTCCTAGGTACCTGTGCTAGAGTACCTGGTGTCTTTTTTGCTTCTGGGAAATATAAGAAGTGACTTGTCAACTGGGAAGGGTTCTGTGATGCGAGGCACTAGAGGTCAACAGGAACATGTTAAAATCTGTCTGGGAGCCAGTGGTCAGATGGCGTAAAAATGGAGCACAAGTGTGAGAATGATCGTGGGTGAGAGACATGGCTTATCTAACTGAGCGCTGAATTCTGCGCTGCCTTCAGTTTATGAATGGATTTAAAGCATGGTGCCAAACAGACCATATTGCAGTTGTCTAATCCTTAGGTGACAGAGGCAGGCATGATTGTAGGCAGAGCTGCATCCAAGAGGACTCATCAGAACAGCCCAGTCAGCCTGGCATTATTGCTACCTGATCTGTGGGAATCGGTCCAGGCCCTGGATCTGAACTGCCGCAGGGAAACCTGGTTGAAGGAGCAGCTGTTGAGGTATGGTACTGGCTTGTCTTCCCCTGCCTGTCTCTCCCCAGCCAACATTGCTGCAGGCTTGCCTGGGCTGAGCATCAGTCACCCAGGTCCTTCGCCCCTTGCCCAACCCCTCACTCCCCAAATTTATAGACTTAACCAAGCTACCCCCCACAGTCAGATTAAAGGGAAAGTGAGAGCAGAAGGGGAATTTCACAATAAAACATCATTTCTACAGGATGGCCACAGTAATGGGAGAGGCTAGCACCAGGGAGTGAATTATAGGGGTCCGGAGCAGAGAGAGGCTCTGGCAGAAAGAGGGTTGTTATTGGAGGACACAGGGAGCAAAATGACGGAGATAGAGGGTGTAGATAAATAGTTAGAAATGGCTGCAGGGTGTGATTTGGAAGGAAAATCAGTCACTACTTCAGTCACCAGTGGTGAACAGTTTAGGGAGCTGAGTGGTAAATTACAGGCAGGTTAGGACTCCCAAGAACACCCGTGACCCTTTGAAATGCTGGAGAGAGGAAAGTTGCAGTAACAGTGAGTAAGACTCAGATCTCGTCTAACTGAGCATGAGTATCTCAAGGTGAAATAACAGAAGGAGAGGAGGCGGGAATATTGATTTCTGCCTCGCAAAACAGACAACAACGCCTACTTTTTCATAGCAAGAATTTAACCATTCACTTTAATGGGCCAGTCTGTGGTACAGTGGGGGCTTGGTTTCTTTGTGCACAGTCTAGAAGGGAATTCATGCTGAAGTTGTTTTTATTTTTTTGTACTCTTGAAGGAGAGAAAAATTTGACGCTCAAACAACTCTGTGCTGACTGTAAGGGCAGCATGGGTGGAATCTGCCCATGTTGCTGGCCTGTTGTGCGGTACCCTGAGCAGCGGATGCTGGAGGAGCAGTGCTGGAAGGCACAAAAAGCCCGTTATGCCAAGAGAGCTGTTATATGTGTTGGCGACAGATGACTTCTTCTGTCTGTCTGAGGGCAGACTTAGACTCCTATTTATCCTGTGAGAAGGATGCTTCTTATGAGAGGTGCTTTCTTCATCTGGTCGTGGCTTTCTCAGAAATGTTGCTTTGGGAATGAAATTTTGTTTGCTCGGTTTTACACTGTGAAGGTGTACATGCCTGCCCCGGTGCTGTGGACAGGCAGCACAGAGAGCATGGCTGTGTAAGAGGGCTTGGTGGCTTGTACCAGGCTCAGCAGGTGGCTGAAGGGAAGCAGGAGGTGAGTTTGGCAATTTTGTGAGCTGCTGCCGTGTCTGTTCTCACTGATGTCAAAGATGGCCATATACATACAAAGGGAGTGTAAAGTCATGGCTGAGAATCTTAAAAGGCTCAAGGGTCAGGGAATTCCACAGACAAATTCTCCTGGCAGCACCACAGCACTCAGTGTTTGTTAGCAGTTCCCTGTAAAGCATGGGGACAGTGTGCTGGAAGCAATATTCCTGGGCAATCATTGCTTCTGAAGTCTTCTCTATGCCAAAATTTCCCACCTTTGTTTGGAATGAATTCATATTTTTCATGTGTTGCATGAGCATATGCTTCCCCAGATTCTGTTTACCTGATTTCCCTTCTGAATCAGTATCTGTTCTCTCCTTTTTCTTCTCCCTGATTTTTTTTAGTCATAGGAGATAGAGATGAGCATTTTATCTCTATGGCTGCCTCATACCTGCTTATTGACTTGAGGGATGACTTTCTAAATAGGGCAAGAGTTTCCTGCAACCGGAGTGTTTTAATACATGGGATTTGTTCATCACACCAGAATTTTTGATGTGAGATAATGTCTTCAAGTGGAGCAGATCAACTATAAGTCTCTCCGGATGTCCAGAAGAATATTTTAACCACAGGCACAGTTCCATGTTCCAGCCCAAGCCTGATTAAGGCTCAGATTGTTTGGGTGTTCATGTGAACAGGAAAACATGACATGAACTGTTTCTCTCTTTTCAGTGAAGACAGGAAAGTGAAAGCAGGGCCTTTCTTGCCCGGGTGAATTTGCCATCATCTGCACACTGTTGCCTTGGGGTGATGTGCAGCCAGTGCTGGTCAGATCCAGTCTCCTTCCCAACAGAGCTCCATGCCCTTGGGCAGCCAGCCAGGCAGTGGTCATTGCTGTAGGTGACCTACAGGTCGTTTTTCACTAGCAGTGGGGGCAGAGGTGGGGTTTGTATACGTGTGTGTTTTGGGGGGATGTGTATGACTGCATGTGGATATTGACATTGATACGGATAGAGAGGCATTTCCTTCCCCTGGGAGGCTGGGAAGTCCCACCCACGGTGGGTTGCAGAGGGACTGTTCACCCGAAGCATGTTAAAAATGTTCTCTGGTGGTTTGCAGGACAGAGGCTCAGCAAAACTGAGGAGACTCGGGTTAATGTCTAATACTAAAAGACACTGAACAAGAAAGAAAGACACAACAATCTCTCCCCCTCCCCCAGGCCTGATTTCCTAATCTTTTAGGAATGATTTACAATAAATAAAAGACTTTCTGAAGGAAGGTTTTTTTTTTCCAAGTTAACAATGGATGTTAAACTACCCCTCCCTGTGGTCCTTTCCCATTTCTTTCACACTGTCCAGCTTTAGACTTCATCCTGCAGCAAGATTCATGAAGGCAACTCCCCTGTGCCCGTGCAGAGAGATCACGGCGGTATGCAAACCATAATCACCTGGATTCCTTGCAGAAATGGGTTGTTTCCTTTCGAGAAGGCTCATTAGAGCATGCAGCAGTGTAAAACTCAAAGCTTGTAAGAAAATGGTTTCATAGAGCCTGATCTCTCTTGTCCCACAGCTCCTCTGATCATTTACACAGGAGCACAAAAGAGGGCAAAAAACCCCCAAACCTAAAGCAAACAAACAAAGCAAAACATCCTCCTAATGGTGTGTGTTCTTCATTTCCAACAGCGATGGTTTTTTACACCCACTTTGTGCAGGTGTACATGAATGCAGGTCGGGAGGCAGAGTAGAGAGCAAAGCTCTTAAGGTGTTAGTGGAGCTTCCCTGCTGGAAGGTTATAATCGCACTGAAAGAGGGAAATCTTGCCTCGGCAGACAGAAAACATGTGATGCAATTTCAGCACAGAGTTGCTAGAGATAGAATAGCCCATAAACTGAAAAAAAAAAAAATTTAAAAATTGTTGGGAACACTTTGCGTGGCCCAAATGTGCCATGTCAAAGCTAATAGCAGGGGATACTGTGACAGCAGAAACAGCAGTGTACTGGCTACATGGTGCATGGTGTTGGCATCCTTTACCTGCAAGGAGAAGTGCATGTCCCTGATCCTGGGTGTAGGGACTGTTGGCAGATTCCTCTTACTGCCGACAGCTTTTCTTGAGGCAAGGCTTTTAAGTATTATTGACTGAAAAGGCCCAATCTACTGCTGTATTTGAGGTGAACGTGTTTCATGAGGAATGACTGCATGGTTGGAGAAGGCCTCACTTCAGAGAGTCAGTGGTGAGGAGCAGGGTGTGACTTCAGAGGAGGGTGATGTCTCCAGCCTTCACAAGCTAAGGATCCATGTCTCCATTTCACCTTCTCTCAGTGCCACCTTCAAAAGTTCCTGTTTCTCAGATGTTTCCACGTTCTCCAGTTGTGCCAGTTCAGCTGCTTATGGGGATGAGATCTGCATCAGAGCTTGTCTGGTGCTAAGGATTTTTTCTTGTTGGTAGGGCTTTTAAAAAAAAGTTGGATCCTTTAAACAGCTCACCTATGAGTGTAGCTACATAAATAGTTTAACTGGCACAAGTGAGTGGCAATAACTGAGAGACAGTGGCAGGATCCTCTAAAACTGGGTCTGCTGCAGATGGAACAGTGAAACAGAGCCACAGCCCTACACGCTCTCAATGTTATTTGCATGAGTAGCTCCATTGTGCTTCAGTGGGACTCTACTTACACATGTAAAATTAAGTGTTTGCAGGGCCAGGCCCTTAAAGAGAATAAAAGCAGGGATCGGGGTGTGCCATGCTCTGAACCATGTACCGAGAGTGTCATGCAAATGTATTTTGCTGGCTGGGCTATCTCGTCTGATCTGTCTGCTCCGCAGAACCGGTGCTCCTGTGGCAACTTTCCTTAGGCTTGGTTTGCTCTAATGGAAGAGGGCCCTGCTTTTGAATAGGCAGGCTGATCTCCTGCCCTCGCTGCAGACAGGGAGTTGTGAGGAAAGCGTACACAGTGTGGTGAGAGCTGTAATGCTTCCAAGATGTTCTTGGATTTGCTGGAGTGCTCTAAAGAGCCGGGACAGCTGGCTTCTCTGGGGCAGCTTTTATGAGCTTGGCCTAGGGAGGGCAAAGCCCCAATACAGGGGGCTGTTCTCGAGGCTGGCGGGGATGGTCCCACCATCTGGGTCTCTGCTACCTGAAATCCTGACTTACAACCTGTCTTCGCAGTTAGGATCGTTTTGGAGCCTGTTGTTATCAGTTCCCATGGTAAAACCCTTCAAGGATAGCCTTGGGAATTCACTGCTGTGGCGGATTCCCAAAGGTGGTGGGTGAAGTAGCAACTTAACTCTAGAGAGTGAAGCAAAGCACCTTGATCGCTGCTCTCCGGAGCCCCAAAGAGAGGAAGGAAGAGACTTAAAGCCGTTGGAGGGGAGAGGCTTGGTGTGGTTATTTGAGACCGCTGCCTGCAGAGTTGCACAGTCATTTATAACTGTTTGAAATGTGGGGGGATGGGGTCGGGGGGATGGGAAGGGAGTCGGAGGAACCACAGCAACTGCAAACTAGTAGCATTTTGTACTCCTTTCCCCCGGTCTAACTCCTAAAGGGACAAGACAGCGAAGTACTGGGTCAGAGGAGGGAGGAGAACAAAAAAGGCAGCTCGCTAACTCCTCGTATTTTATCCCTGCTGCTACATGTGTCGGGATTGAGGCATAGGGTAGGATTTTCAAAGCTACCTTTGGAAAACGGAAGTTGGGTGCCTGGTTTCCTTAGGCTCCTTAGAAAAATCCCAGCCTCTACTGCCCAGGGCAAACAACTTCCTTTTAAGCAAACCACAGTGGGTTCCTGGTGTCGGTGAGAGTGGGACTGGATCTTCTGTCAGAGCAGTGTGAGGTACATTCTCTTCCTTACACCATGCTGGGCTGCCTGGCCAGCATGGTGGGCTGTATGAAGGAGGAATTGCAGGTGTTGTACTTAAAAAGACCCGTGTCAATGTAAAAATGGGGAAGGTTCAAACATCAAGTAAAGGAACCGATGGCAGCAAAGGTGGTGGTTCCAGTTTTACCTATGCTTCAGCTGTAGAAGGTGCTGGCCGCGATCACTGGAAAGATGCAGGTGGGGCTGGCGTCAGTCAGTGGGTGGAAAGACTTGTCAGAGACCAAAGATTTCCACCTTCGGGTCGTGAATCCTGGGAACTTGTAGCCGCAGGGACTTGTCTAGGAAGGGTGTCAGTGGGCTGAAAGTCTGTCCAACGGGAAATGCTTCGGGTCTCTGGTCTGCAAATCAGAAGGGACTGAAATCCCACTGTTAAGAAGTATCTCCCTGAAGGAAGCATATCTGTTTGGGGTAAGAGGTGATAATTAGCTACTGTTGCAGTGCTCAGGAAGCTGTAAAGAGTTCTTTAACAGTGTTTGCAAGTGGGCAAGGACAAGGGGAGGAGAAGAGAGGGACAAAAAGAGAAAAAAGGATTGAGGGCTGAGTAAAGAGAGGAGGTGGTTTTATCTGCCAAGAGCAACGCCCAGCGTGAATGTTGCGCTAAAAGGGTCTTCTTCCAAAGCCTTGAGTTACTTAAAAGTGGGAGTTGGACAAGATGGGATTTGGACAAAGAATGGGTCGTTTGAGGATAAAGGGGGAGGGAGGACACTGCATTTCTGTTCACTGATGTTGTATTGGCTAAACAGGTTATTCAGGCAGCGCGGATAAGCAAAACTGATCCGCTGACTTTCTCTGTTCGGCTGCGTCGGTGTGCCATCGGTGACTTGGAAACCTCTTCCTTACAGCCACGAGATCGCCCATTTTAAGAACATTTTGTGGAGGTGAAGGAGAAGGATTAGTGGATGTTGAAAGCCGTCTTTTCACAGAGTAAGTCTCAGACTGAACAGGGCGGGGGATTGCTACAAATCTTCAAAACTCTTCACTGCCAATCTGAAACCGAACTACATTGATGTCTAATCCCCCAAACACGGAGCATTTGTCCAGGATGGGGCCCTTGAGCATTTTTAGGAGTTGATAGGTTGCGTCTGTTTGCCATTACTGCCTGGTCCCTCCCTGTTCAGTTCCAAGCTGCTGCTTATCCCGGCGCTTTCTCCCACCAGAAGAAAGCCCTCAGGTCACTCGGCGGGTGGGCAGCCGGGGGTGCTCAGTCCCCGGGGAGGAGGGACGCGCTTCTCCTCGAATTCCCCCCTGCCCTCATCCCGCCTTCCCACACGTTTCTGTGTGGAAGGGACATGTGCCAGCGGCCCGAGCCTCTGCACGATGGTCCAGCGGCTCCCCCGGCGCCGTGCCATCGGGCTGGCGGCGATTCGCGGTGCCCGCCTGGAGTCCCCAAGGCGCGTGGAATGCTCCTCGCGGGGGGACAGCGAGGCTGAGGCGGGGCTACCGTGGCACCGGCAGCGGGGTGGGCCTGGGCAGGCGGGTGCCGAGGAGGGGCGGGCAGGGCACCAGCTCGGGGCCGGGCGGCGCCATCCCATATCCCGCATCCCGCATCCCGCATCCCCCATCCCCCCGGCGGGACCGAGCGCGCGGCCCCTCAGGGGCCCCGCGCGCCGTTTCCGTTACGGGGGTGCCGCCGTTGAGGGGGTGGGTTGGGGGCGGGGACCCCCGCGCGCGCCGCCTCAGGGGGAGCGCCAGGGCCCCTCCCCGGCCCCACCGGGGGCGCCTCCCCTGCGGTACCTGGCGGGCGCCGGGAGCACGGGGAGCTCCCTCCCCCTCCGCCCCGGGGAACCGGGGAAGTGAGG
>VZTR01029538.1:1003147-1046313 GCA_013400775.1 Chaetops frenatus | reverse complement strand
ATGTGCTCCGTGGAGGGATGTGTGGGGAGCAGGGGATGTGCTCAGGGAGCTGTGCTCCATGGAATGTGTGGGGAGCAGGGGATGTGCTCCGTGGAGGGATGTGTGGGGAGCAGGGAATGTGCTCCGGGAGCTGTGCTTCGTGGAGGGATGTGTGATGTTCTGGAAGCTGTGCTCCATGGGGTTTGTGGGGCGCAGGGGATGCCTGGGGGATGTGCTCCGTGGAGGGATGCGTTGGGAGCAGGGGATGCTCCAGGAGCTGTGCTCCGTGGAGGGAGGTGTGGGGCACGGGGGATACTCTGGGAGCTGTGCTCCTTGCGATGTGTGGGGTGCTCTGGGCTGCACTGGGAGCCCTGGAGGTTGTGCTGTCTGGAGCGGCACATGGGATGCTTTGCCTCGCGTCGTGGTGCAGGGGATGCCCCGGGGGCTGTGATGTATGGAGGAATGCATGGGATGCCACAGGGGATGCGCTGGGAGGAGGGATGTGTGTGCTGTCCTGGGTCGCAGTGTGGTGCATGGGATGCTCCAAGAGCTGTGCTTGGTGGAGGGATGTGAGGGGTGCTCGGCGGTGCGGGGGATGCGCTGGGGCTCTCTGCTGTGTGGAGGCGAGTGTGGGGTGCTCTGGGTTGTGCTGGGGGCGCTGGGGCTGTGCTGTGTGGAGGGCTGTGGGGTGCAGCTCTGCGGTGATCTGTGCTGCCCTGAGCTGTGAGGAGGTGCCTTCGGGCCGTGCTGTGGAAGAGGACAATGTGTGGTGGACTAGAGAGGTGGTTGTGAGATTCCAATCTCAGTGAGGGGCTGGGACGTGGGATGGGAGGGGCTGTTGGGTTGGCAGTGAAGACTGTCCTAGGAGAAAGAAGGTGCTGTAAAAGTGGGGCGGGAGCTGTGTGTGTGAACTCTGTGGTTGAGCTGAAGTGAGGGGCTGGGGCACAGAGATCACAGCAGGGAGGTAGGGAGTGGGATACAAGGTGAAACATGCAGTGAGAGTGTGGGAGATGGTGTGTGGGATATTAGATCACCTGGGATGTGCTGTGAGGAAGGGATGGGGGCCTGTGGTGCAGGAAGTACTGAAAGATGGGTGTCTGCAGGAAAAAATGTGGAGAGCTGGATGGAGAAATGTGTATGAGGTTTGCTGGGGAGAATGATACGTGAAGCATGTGAGGAGTTGGGACTTGAGTCATTGTAAGAAAGAGATATGGGAGTGGGATTGTGGTATGGGAACATACCACATTGGGACATTGGGAGCCAGAATATTGGGTAGGAAGTGCTTTCAGCTGGAGGGAAATGGTCATGAGGGAAACTGTAGGGTTCCAGAGCTGGGAAGCAGTGTAGGTAGATCAGGGGAGCAGGAATCCAGGGAAGGATCTGGGAAGCAGGAATCTAGGGAAGCTAAGCCTGTAGTATCAAACTAGTAGGTGGGATACTAAGGGTGTGGGAGGGGATCTTGTACTTGGGGATTGTGGGGAAGAGCATTATCTGACAAGGCAGGGGAAATGTGTTTATTTGGAAGGATTCCTACTAGGTAGAGGAGAGGCTCTGTGTGTGTGCATGAGAGGGAGTCTGTGCTCTGTCTGGCTTCAAAGGGGGATGAGAGGCTAAATCTGAAGTTTCGTGAGGTTAAGGGTTGGATGATGAGAAAAAAAAAGAGCAGTGGAGACCCCAAGTGCTTAGGGAAATTATGAGACTGATGGATGCATGCAGACAGCAAGGCTTCACTTGAGGATGAGAGAGAGAACCCTGTATTTCTGTGCTGCCCACCTTTCCACCCCCAAGTTCTCTGTGTAGGTGATGGGGCTAAAAAGGCCTCTGAAGATGGAGTGTTTGGGATGTGGAAGGTGGATTTTATTCAGGAAGGGTAGACAAGACATGAGGAGACAGATGGGAAGAATCTGATGTGACAGTCAATTGTGGGTTGCTATTTGGGTGTAGAATATTAAGGTGGGATGATTACATGATTAGTGGTTTAATAGTAAACTCCATGAGAAATCAGAAAATTGTCGTGCAGTGAAGAAAGGATGAAATAAGTGTCAGCTGGGAGCTGGCTGTGGAGTGATTCAAAGCCCACCAAGGTGAAAGGGTGGATGCTTTTATTCTTTAGATGCCAAACCTAACTTGGACTTTGAAGCTGGTCTGGAAATAACCTCGCTTTTGGGAGAGGAACATCAAGTCTTGTAGCACCTTCTCCTTGGTCTGGGCAGAGGAGAAAGGGTGGTGCCAAGTCAAGTTTGTCTCCTTAAGCCTCTGTTGGTGGCTGGTTGCTCTTCTGTCAAAACACGATTGGAGGAAGCAGGAGAGACAGCTGTCTCAGTTTTTAGGGGTTCCAGTAACATTTTTATTTTCCTTGAGAGTATTTTGTTCTTGATTTCTCTGTGAAAAGCCCACACAGACATAGGATGCTCTGAAACATCCTTAAATATATGAAGCTTTAAAAGCATGAGGAAAAAAAAAAGAGATACAGTTTTTTTTTCCTTCTGTTTTGTTGGATTATCTGATCAGTGATTGCTTGAGATACTACAAAAACAAACGTTGGAAAGCTAGGCAAGCCATTATACGAAATCAAATGAAAGAATTAACATACCTAAACAGCTTTATTCCCACTTCTTGTTTACCTCTCTCCTGCTTCCTATGAGGTCTGTAATGGCCAGTTTCTGGCTGAAGTGGGGTGTTACAGGTGAGGAACTGGGCAAGTTGAGCAGGGGCACACGGACACGGAGTTGTTTTGTGTCCACCCCATGGCAGAGGAGCTGTGCTTGCCGGAGTGCACACGCCTGCATCCCATGGCACAGGGATCTGCTTTCTTGCTTGAACTACAGGGGTTGTGTTCCTGAGGTTTTATAGCCATTTTGGACAAGTTGGCATGATGGCTCTCTTACACGGTGTGGATTTTTTTTCTTTTAACAGTGATCTCCAAAGAGATTATTTTTAATGAATGTGTCCTTTTTTTCTTACTCAGTGCATAAAAATGGCTCAAGGGCTCATATTCTTTCCCTGTCTCCCTTGCTGGCCTCTCCTCAAACAACAAAAGAAAGGCATCTTTCTTTTTTTGACTCGGAGTTAGAAACGATGTTAATTTTGGGATTTTGGAATTTTCTCAGTGGGGAGAGTGCATTTTTGTTTTGTTTTGTTTTTTTTAAATCTGTTTTTTTTTTTGGGTCGGGATTTTTATTGTGGAGAGGGGTCTGGGGATCTTGGGTCTCACTGCACTTGTGTGAACTCTTAACACCTTAATTGAAGGGGTGGAGATGCTGAATCACTAACAAAGACCTCCTTTATCCAAAATGTTAATCAATCATTGACGTTAAATAAGTGTGAACAAAACCAAGCAAAAAAAAAACCCACCCTAAACAAGTTTTTGTGTAAGTCCCCCTCCCATTCAGCTGCTCATCTTTGGTCAGGTTAAAGTGATAAATTGTTTTGGGGATGTATTTTGTGCCTGTGCACTTGGTTTTTGCAATGTTTGGTAAAAGTTCTGTTTATGACTTTGCAGTGTAGTTTTCCCAATACAGATTATTTAGGTCCTAGATATCTAAAGATGTTCTGGGAGAAATTGTGATTTGCTCTGGTGTAGGGGAGTAGCTGGACTATGATGGTACTGTTGTGACCATGTTTTTGTAGGCTAGGGTTTTTTTGTTTGTTTGTTTTAGGGAGGTATTTTGCTTTTCTCTCTTGTGATCAGTTAATTTGTTTATTGGTCGACACAATCTTCTAAGCTAGGCAGGACCTGAATTTTAATGTGAAAGAAAATAAATAGGTTTCTGTTCATACAACCAGAAACTTTGTAGATCTCTTCAGTATATTATGAATACAAAGGGTGTGGACGCTTTCTTCCCTGTGCTTTCCCCCTCCTGCTCCCCCTCCCATCTTGCATTTCATCTTTACAGTTCATGTGCTTGGATTGTTTTCAGTTAGGGTTAGTCCACAGCCAAACTGCATTTGTCACCAAATATCCAAATATAGAAACTGAGGCGACTGTAAGCCACAGGGCTAAAATATTCATATACTACAGCTTTTCTGAGCAGTTTATATGTTTGATGTGTATAAGAATGGAGTACCTTTGATCCATATTTCCCAGCTATTCAAAGGATTGCTACTCTGCAGCACATTGACTTCCCATACCTATTTCTACATGTTTCTTCATAGATGTTGTTTTTTCCTGAGTTCTCGACATGCTGTGTCAATTCTCTTGCCTTACAAACTGTGCCTATGGCTTAGGAATTTTGCTGGTCTTTTATAATTTCAGTAGGAAAAAAACCCAAACCCCAAACAACAACAACTTTATCCTGTGAAGAAATTACACTCAAGTGAGTATTCAGACTAATTCCTATCTTAAATGTGAGCTGTGCTACCTTGCAGGGCTTCATCTCTTCTGCTTTGTAGAAGTTTGTCAGAATTTCTTCACAGCAATGCAGGCAGCCTTCATAAAATCCTTCTAACTAGTTTGTGTGGCCTTGGACTTCACAGAAATCTCTGTGCCTTGCTAAGGTCTGTGCTCTGTTTACATAGATATGAAGTCCTTTAACCCAGCAAGTTTTGCTGTGGGCTTGGATTTCCTGCTTACAAGCTCTGCTGCAGTCCCTCTAGTCTTCCTGCTGGCAAAATAAAGGTGTTAACTCGGGTTTTCAGAGCAATTTGTGAATGGAAGGAGGTTTCATTGCTGAATTTTTGTTCAAGCACTGCTCTGCCAATTGAATTTAAAAGAGCTTTCCCCTATGTACCCTTACTTGTCTGTTAGGTTTTTTTTTACTACTTTAAAAGTTTAATTGTTTTGAAGCTTGACCTCCTTTGTTGTAGGGACTATACAAGTCCAGAAAAACAGGAATATTATTCATAATTAACAAGTCCAGATAGTCTTGAAGAACTTGAACAAAAAAAATTGATCTGTTGGGAAATTTCTGAAGGTTAGCCTTTAAGACCATGCAGGCTCACAGATGCTCGTTAGCAACAATAGGTGACATTTTAATGTGCTGAATCCAAGTGAACTGTTCCAGTGTTGACTTTTGATTTATATTTTTGAAGAAGCAGGGCTGTGCTTTCTGACTGCACCCTTACCTGTGGGCAACACTGCCTTCTGTTCCTATTCCTGTGAGCACTTCCTTCAGTGCTAGAGCTGGGTTTTGAGGAGTCCTTGGTGCTCATCTGTTTTGACTCTGCAGCACCCTGCTGTGTGTGCTGGTGCTGCTGTTGGAGCAGCTGGATGCTGGAACGGATCAGGGAGCTGATCTGGATTAGAAGTAGCCTGGCAAAGAAATGATGATACTTAGCCTGCATCAGTTTGCCAAACTGGTTTGCTGTTTGGCCACGGGCACATCAGACAGTGTGGTGCAGGGGTGGGAGTAAATATTGGTAGCAGCAGTTCTGTAAGCTGGCATTGCTGCCAAAAGGAATGTTCATCTAACTATACCCTTAAGAGTCTGCTAAACTTGCTAAATGTTTTTTACACCTGTTTGTTACAGCTTTTTTTGCCTGAGAACAGTTCCTCCAGTGTACCTTGTTCTTTTTGCCAAAAACCATCTCTGAACGTATATGCAAGGTATCAAAAGAGAAGCCCTCTTTAAGAAGCTTTAAGCAGGGCCAGCAGAAGAGTGTGGTAGCTTAGCTATGGAAGAGTTTCTGCTGCCTCAGACTTTCTGATGATACAGAACATGTACGGTAAATTGATGATAGACTATTTAGTATGGTTGCAATTAAGCAGTGAAACTCATGCTGTGAGAATCTTGCTGAGGAGCAAGAATTCAACTAGAGTTAAAAAGCATCAGATGTCTTTAAGAGTATGAAGAATATTCAATTATCGTAATCAGTGACAGTAGAAATTTTGGAAGAGGTATTAAGTCTGTGGTCTAAACCTTCTTTTGTATTCTGTTCTACCAGTTGTGCTTCTATATTGGGAAGAGGAGGAATGGAATAGCCTGTTGTGCCTGGGTTTGCTGCAGGGTTCTCACACTCTTCTCTGGAAACAGGGTTGAGAAGTAGTGTATGAGATGTGCCATAGGCTTCTGGTTGGATCCTGGTGAACCATCCTGATATCTGGTCTGAGTTACTAAACTGGCTATTGTGAAGTGAACTGCTGCTTCACAACTTTTTACATTTTCTTTATTCCTACTTCTGTGGGTTGTTCTTACCTACTCTTTTGGAGAGTTGAATCTGAGCGCTCTGGTTTTGATCTGCTTTGACAACACTAATTGAATTTATTTTAAATACTGTTATGAAATTGCAGTTAACTGTATCTGAAGAATGAATGTGATCTCTTTAAGATATTTAGGAGATCCTTTTTGTTCAGACAGACTTAAAAGCAGAAGTGAAATTTTCCTTGTTTGGCCTCCAAGAAGATGCTTGTGGAATAGGGAAGGGAGATGGACAGTGGAACTGTAAGGTGATTGGCTTTTTTTTTAAAGCCTAGGCAGAATCAATGAAATCCTTTTGAAGGAAGGAAAAAGAAGTTTCTTTTACCACTGACATGATTTCTTTCAACAAGGAAAGAAGGAGCAATGTCCTCTGAGATTTCACTGAAAATTGGGTGCTGTAGTCTCGAAAACAATGCTCGTTTTAAGTGCTCCTTAGTGATACAGTTGATGGCATAGAGAGTGGATGATGTACACAATAACTTAGCTGCATATGGAACTGAGGGAGAGCTTGCTGTTTTCTGTGTTGAGTTGAGAGCAGTTGTTGTTCAGGCACAGATAGCCACACAGCTGCCTGTTCAACTCCTAGCATTAGCAATTACTCTGAGTTGGGTGTTTTGTTTTCATGGCTATTTGGCCTCTTAAGAAAGCAGTGCTACTGTGTTTTTCCTCCTTGCCTTTCTGGTGGGGCTCTGTCTGTAGAGTAGCAGAGCAAGAGAGCTTTAAATCCCTGACCCACCTTGTCACTGGATGGTCTCTGTGTGCCTGTGGTTGTCCTCTCTGCCTTCTGAACAAAGGGTGCAGCTATCTGTTTTACCTTATCAGCAGGGTGGCTGGGGCCCATGGGCTCTTTTAAAACCAGGGTTGCTTGGATTTGGTGGCGAACTTGAGAACAGAGCTTGGCTCTTAATGTGCCTGTGATTTATCTACTCGACCATGTTACTTACGCTCTACAAATTGCTTTAAGTCTGTGAGTCTGCCTGTGTATGTAGTGTCAAGCTATCTTTGCCACCTTTGCAGTGTGTACAGAGTCGTGAAGACCTGAACAAAAATTCTGGTTTTGTGGTTCACTGATAAAGACACTGGATAAGATCAAGCAGTGCAGACCATTTTTCAGAGCTTTGCTTTCTGCATTTTGCTAAACTGACTTCTTCAGGTGTCTTGATATCACCATTCCAGTGCCTGTGAAATGGCAATGTTTTATCTATGTACCAATCTGGATTTGTTTGAGGATTGGTTAGGAATGTATTTGCAGTGTAATATAAAACCAAGCTGTAGCCTGTTGAGGTAAGCAGCCACAGCCTAAACAGGGACAGCTGGTACAATGGACAGTTGAGGCAGCCCTATGTATGGAGAAACTCTTTTCAGGACTTCTACTAGTGGAATGGAAGTTTTCCACTACATTTTATACGTATGTATGAGAAAAAAGTAAAAAACTTCAGGTCAAAATGATTTGACAGCTCATTAGCAAGAAAATGCTTTCTTCTGCCTCTTGAAAATAATAATTTTTTATATATGTATATATATGCATATATATATATATGAAAAATTTAACCTTGTGGTTGGGGGCTAGAAGGTTGAAAGTGGCAGGCAAATAGCCACCAATCCAGCAGAAATGCTTCTGAATGCTTTAGTGAAAGCCAGCTTTGATTTGACAGTTATGAGGCTTTGAAAATAGCGCTGTGTTTATACAGCACAGTAAATACTTTGAAGTGCGTTAGGCTGTGCTGTACATGCGTGGCTAACTAGAGGAATATTAAATGCCTACATCTTGTGTTGAGTGAGGGAGGATCCTGCAGCAATTGGAATTGCGTGCTCCTCATACTCTTATAAGATCGTGTCAAAGCAGTAGATTTGATAATAGACCTGATTATACAATTCCTTAATTTCTTGTCAAAATAACATTTTTACATGCAGTGTTCTGAGATCTTTGAGGTGACCTCATGTTATTTATCAAATGTCAGTTTTTCATCCCAGCAGCTTTGATATAATCATGTAGCATCGTGGAGTACTGTGTACATGCAGTTTTTGCTTGCTGGAGTTCTTTGAAGTGCCTTACTCCTTAGACGAGTCATTGCTGTGTGGAAGATCCTACATTTAACAGCTGGGAAGCCAGTATGGGTTCACTGCACTGTGTTACTGAGGGTCTTGCCTGCATCTCACATGCCTAATGTGGGTCTAAAAGCAAAGAAATGAGAGATTCAGTGCACCAGGAACAAGCACACCCTGGCACACGTTTTACCCAGTGGTAAGCTGCAGGGGATGTAGCAACTCTTCAGCTCTGCTCCCATGGGAATGCCGGGTTTGTGGTGCTGAGCTCCCCAGGTACTTGAGGAACTGCAGGAGGGCTCGGGTAAAGGAGCAGAGCAGAGGGATAGCTGGTGGTGACAGTCCTGAACGAAAACTGGTCTGGCAGGCACTGCTGGAAGGTAGTGATGCTCAGGGGAGCCTTGTAAAAGTGCTCATTTGGGATGAGAGAGACCAGAGAGCTGTAAAGGTGAAGGTTAACATGAAGGAAGGTGTATGGCTCACCCTCAGCAATTCCAACTGGCATCGTGTGTCATGTCCCCTTGCAGCAGAGTGGGGAATTACTGCTTGCTGTAGCACTGGGTTTTTCTCAGAGGAGCTCTGTCCTGTACTGACCCATCCCAGCCCCACTTAGCTTATGAAAACTGACAAGATTGCAGCCCAAGGAGTTATGCCTGAGGATTGCTTCTTATCTTTCTTTCTGGAAGCTTGTTGAAGGGATGCTGAAAGGGAAGGAAAAAGCACTTGAGGTTTTTTCCGTGCTGAATTGTTAGGTGACTCGTTTCTCCCAAGCCTTTTGTTAAGCAGCATGGTGTTAATACTTGTAGAAGAACAAACTGCTGTCTCCTCGGTCCTGTCTCCTCATCCAGTATTTCAGCAAATTTTTCCCCAGCCCCTTTCAACAGATTAGTTTCTGGAGAATGGGCTGCTGGCAAGCTTGACACAGGCGTCTTTTACCTGTGGTTGTTCATGCTGATGTCCCTACTTAAATTTTTGAAAAAATAAGCCCAGAGAAGTTAGGGGAAAGAGATTATCTGTGGCTTCTCCCAACTTCTAAGAAGTAAATGAAGTTTTGACTGAAGGCAAAGCTGTGAAAGCAGCCCATGGAAAACTCTCATTACTCACTGGACTCCTGGATACAATGCTGACTGATGCTGAGGCTTTTAGCCGCTAACATGATATGGAAAGCTGCAGAAGCCTGTCATATATTAGAGAAATACTGCTACAATGGTTCTTGAAAAATCCCTTATTGCTCTAGCTTTTGGTCTTTATCGGTGTTAACAATAGCTGGAACTCCATGGCAGCCAGGCTGCTGTTCAGGTAAGCGACACTCCACATAGGGTGCTCCAAACTCCACTTGTAAAGGTACATAGACTGCTCCCAGCACTGCTAACAGAGGTGGAGCTGAAGTGATGTTGGCAGCTGTGCTGGAGCGCGCCAGGGCTGAGCTGAGGTCAGCGCGATGTCGTGACAGGGTGCGCGACGGCGTCCCCGACGCCCCGGCAGCGGCCTGGCTGACCCGCACCTGCAGTGCCACTGCTGCTGGTGAAGCTGAAATGGCAGGAACACCGAGGAGAAGTGTTCATAATGTTCCTGTACAGAAGCAGATAGTTGTACCTTAGGCTTTGAGGGGTTTTTTAAAGAATTTTTCTTTTGGCTTTTTCCCCAGACTGATTTTTGGAACTGTGTCAGAATCTGCCAAGAGCTTGTTCCAGTCCCAAGTGAAGCAAGTAGTTCAAGTGTTTTTTACATAATAGCAGATGGGAAATAGAAAGGCTCTCAATGTTTGTGTCCACCTTGAATTTGATCACCAGCATCCATAAGTGTCAGTCTCCTCCACTACTTTGGGGAAGGAGTTGTACAGAGTCAGAAGCTGTCTAGGACAGCCATGCATCCCCACTGGATTAATAATGCACGGACGTGCTGTTAGATACATTGAAATAACATTTAACGGGCATATAGTTGTCTGTTTGACAAGAAGTGTTAGTGTTATTCACAACTCTTAGAAGTTGCGCTTGTGAGAATAGTGGGCAGTGTGTCTGTTGCAAAAGACTGTTTTAGAATGATTTTTTTAAAAGTACCTAAAAAGACTGATTACTTATACAGCCTTTATATCATGGCTACTGTTGGTTATCCATGTGCTTGTCAGACAAGAGAATAGTTACTAGAGATACCATTTTCTCAGAAAAGGGTATAGTGACATGAGAAAGTCGTAAAACTCTTGATTCTCTGAGCCTTTGGGTTTGTATTGTGCTTTGTCAATGATTGTCTTCACTGCACATTTTAAGGATGTAGAGCAAAAGCTTGAATTTTCTGTGGCCTTTGTTGTTTTGAATGGACTTCAGGAGATATTTGTTCCGTGGGAAAGGTCCACATGTGCGGTGGAAGGGGCCGGGGGTAATTGTGGGAGGAAGGGTGTCTGTGCTGTCTTATATGAGAGATGTGGATGGGCAGGCACAGGTGGGCTCAGCAGAGCTGCATTGTGTGACCACAGGTACTGTATTTGCATGGGCCTGATGAAGTATATTCTTACAGTTTCTGGGAGGCTTATCCTGTGGTCCTAAATTCTTGAGTTGCTTCTTACATGAAGCAACTCAAAGGAACTTCTCTCCATGTAATGACACAGAATCTTGCATGCTCTTTGCATGTCTGTGTTGGTAGGTCTTCAAGGTGCTAATTTTAAGTGAGTCTTTCTCTGCTCAGCCCCTTTCTCTGTGCTTCAAGGCTGGAGGTAGTTGTGGGCAATAACCTACTCATTTAGAGTTTACCAGAGAGGTGCTTATGCACCATGTGTGCAGGAGAAGATATTTTCTGTGTGAAGGTTGAAATGTTGGCTGGTGGAGATTGTGTAGCCCCCACATTCATGTCACCTAAACTTATTTTGCCACAAGTTCTTGATTATTCTGTTTATTGAGGGTAATTTCTGGTATAAAACTGAGCAGAGAGGTAATGCTGTGCAGACTTGGGAATAGCAGTGATTTCTCTGATGTGGATAAGATGGAATTCTCTGGGAGACTGTGAGAACTTTGTGTATCATTTTTTATTGTTGCAACATAAACATAGGAAAGTCCATACAGTTTCAGGATAAGGTAGGACCATCTAGAAACTGATGACTGGCTGTGGGTTGCTATCTAATCAGCTTAGATGAGCAAGTTATCTCTACCTACCCTTAGGTGTCCAAGTTGCCTATCTGTAGGTACCTGAGGTATTTTCTGCCCTTGTTTAAGAAAAAGGGCAGAGAGACCTGGCAGAAAATGGGCACAAATATATTTCAACAAGCACAAGCCTATCCATGCCTTTGCCATCAGTTTTTGTCTCCTTTGTGCCAGTGCCAGTGAGCACATGGACACCTGGTGGGATGAAACAGGAAACTTGTCTTCTGAATATTATTCATATCTTATCTGGAGTTAGTTTTCCGCTGTATCACAAGTGCTGGAAGGGATAGAGTTTGATAGGCGTAGGCTGGTTGAAGTTGCTTTCCTGGGTCCATCACAGAGCTTGTGTGCAGAAGGTAAGGTTACATTGATCTAAATGCTGATGGGTTCGATCTTAGTTGTGTTACAAGCATGTGCTTCGTCCATTCCTGGGAAAGGATGAGGAGGACAGCTTTTGCTAGCAGGCAGAGGCAGATTTAAAGGTGTATTTAATAGCACTTGGTAGGGAGCCCTGTCTAGAAATTGGACTGCATCAAGGGATTGAAGTGTCTTGTGTCCCTGTATCCTCACGTGTCATAGGGAGATGTATGGGGTGTAGAATATTCACGTCATTTTATCTATTTGCTTTTACATGATCTTAAGGAAATCTGATAGCTCAATAAAAGCATTGAATAACACTTCATGTGTCCTCCTTGTTTCCCAGTTGCTCTCCTTATCAATGAGGTGTGTAATCAAGTACTTTATTAAACAGCAGCTTATTAAAAAGTAACGTGCAGCTCAGCTGCAAGTGTGTAAAATAAGCAAATGCTCAACAAAACTGGTAAGTGCAGCACGTGATGAAAACCCATGGTGGCTCTGGGGTGTAGTGGAGTCACCTTTTGCCAGTGCAGCTGTTCTGCCTCTAATGTGGTTGAATGAGGGTCGGAGAATTTGGAGGTGCCCTTCCCAGTAAAATTGTGCTGAAGGAGCGTGTTGGTTGATTCATTGCCTTGCCCCACCTCTCAGGTCACCCAGGGAATCCACTGGTGGATGCACTTACAGAAGTTTGCTTCCTGGTGGCTGTCAGGATCAGCAGTTGCTCAAATACCTCCTGCTGCTGCTGTTCTTGTTTCCTCCTAAAGCTTCTGTTCTTCCCTGAACAGTCTCTTATTCTACTTTCTCTCCTTCCTTACCCACTCCACTGTCACAGATACAATTCAGGGTGCAGGCTCAGCTTGCATTCAAAGTTATCATTTGTTTTCTGCAGCAGCAGGTCTCCAGTCTCTTTTCTTTTTTCCATGCTGATTTTGAGCTCTCACCACCCTCAGTCCAGCACAGACTGACAGTCTCAGAAAGGCCACAGGGAAAATAGCAGTGTGCTCTTTTTTGTATGCAGAGAAAGGTTTCTTGCCTTTAATGCTTCATGTCACAGTCGGGCCACAAGTCTGATACTTTTATCTACTTGGTATGCCTTTATTTCATCTCTCCACATTCTCCTTCTCAAAGAGGGAGAAAAGACTGAAGTGTATCAGTGATAACTGCAGCTGTTCCTGCTGGAATAGCCATAAAGTTATACACCTCCAGTACTTGACCACTTGTCACTATCAAGCTTCTTCAGCTTAAGGCCATGAAGTAGGAATTAGCTGCTTTAATTTTTTTTGACCTTGTATTTGCAATACAGTAATATGGTGGCTGGTTTGTAGAAGTACAGAGGTGCTCCAAATACTTAAATGAAAGGTAAACTAAAATGTGCATTTGCATCTTGTTAGTTTCTCTATGGTAGCTGCTCGTGTGCATGCTCTCAGCCTTTGCTGTTAAATTCACTGTGAAGCGAACTGTCTTGTGCTGAGAGGGCTAAGACCGTGTAGGTGAGCAGAAGAGGAGGGACCCTAGGGAATGGAATTACAGTGCAGTAGCCTAAAAGATGGTAGTGCCCCTCTTGCAGTCCTGAGCTAAGGTCTGGAAGGCTGCCCTTCCCTGCCAAGCTGGGATTGAATGTTTCAAGGAATAGAGCTCTGGCCAGTGTTTGTGATAGATTCTCTCCATCCTGATGTGTGCTGGTGTTCACACGTTTTCCTCTTCAAGGGGAAAGGTGATTTCCGTCCCTGCTTTGGTAGAGGTGTGTCAGTATTGGCACTGGCATGGCTTAGCCTGTATTATTTCATTGGGTGGAGTGGGGGAAAGGGGAGAGCAGATACAACTGGGTAATTGGATTCAGGGATGATTGTGCTGCTGTGGTGAGTTTTACTGGATGAAGCAGCTTGTTGCGATAGGTGTTTGTTTCAGCTTCTGTCTGCAGGTGTGACTTAGCTAGATAAGGATGGTCAATCACGTTGATGATTTCATTGTTTGATTTGGCTGGACTGGGTGGAGAATGTAGCTGCATTGTTTGGGACTAGCTTTGTAGTTTGGTTTTGTGAAGTGGATTACATGGCAGCACATTGCTACATTATTAAGGTGAAGCTGCAGTAGATAATAGTTGGAGAATGTTGGAGGGAAGAGAATATGCACAGGCTTTCACAATATGCAATTGAGCCTCCAGCTCCTGTGTTTCTGTTGGGAGATCTGGTCAGCAGAATACATTGGGATTATATAGAAAAACTTTGGTAGTGATTTCAGTTTGCAGGTATACTTGAACTGCAAGGCTGTCCATGCTGTGTAAATAGCTGAGAGTGCTCTGAGACACCACGCTGGCCCTGACAGTGTGAGTGTTGCTGGATTCATGCTGTTCTTGCAGCCTCTACAGTTTTCACAGTGGGTGAGGGAGAAGCTGGCAGGTCACTGCTCTTTTTTCACTAATCTCAAATTTACCAATAAGCTGTTCCTCAGAGCCTGCTTTTCCTTGTATTGCTGAACTTTCAGGCACTTAAACTTGCTTTGGATTCCCTTCCTCCTGCGGGGAATGCAGTGATGTGAAGTAGGAGCTGCCAGAGCAGTAGATTGTGCTTCCTCCTTCTAAAACCTGCCCGGTTTTCCCCTCGATGTGATTGCCTGGCTTTACCTGATACTTGATGTTTCTGTTTATACATTGTCTGGCTGTGGAGGAGGTTGCATATACGAAGCACAAGGGTTTGACAGGAGCTGCTGGGCACATTGTGAGGGGAAGGTGAGCCTTTGAAGAGAGATGGGTGCAGAGAAGGGAAGGTGACATGTCCAAGCTTTGTGTCAGCTTCTCCAAGCACAGATGAGCTCATGGGAATCCAGCTGGCTAAACATGGGAGTGCTAAAGCAGGTCTGCCCTATTTCCCCTCCATGGACAGCATGGATCTTCAGAGCCTTCCAGTCTGATGGTGGCTTCTTGGGCGCTGAGAAATCTTTTCAGGCTGAGCAGAGGCTTCCTCTTGTTGGTGGTTGAGAGCAACTTTGATTTCTCTGTTTCTGTGGTTGAATGCATGGAAGGGGTGTACAGCTTGGCTGTGAGATTTTGTTGGTGAAACTTTTCCTCTCCTTTTTCCAGGTGACTGTTTTTTGTGAGACAAGTGGTTTGCAACTCATGGCCTCCACGATGAGTACTGCAGTGTCGTGACACCAGGGGTCTTGGTAAGCTACTTGTTGGAAAAGCAAGGACCTATCATATCTCCACCAATGCAGATCCATGTCTTTCCTCTCTGCAGTTGAAGTTTGAATTAATTTAAAGCCATCCAAATTGTAGGCTGCAACCAAGTGGGGTGGGGCTACATTTTCACCTGTTCTCACCTCCTCTTCTGAGTTTGCAATGGCAGTGATGCGGTTACATGATCAAGCAAGTCAGGGGGCAAATCTAGCTGAATAGAAATTTCTGTTGTTTCCCTTGGGTTAATTCCCATTCAGATCTTACCCTGATGTGGTCAGGAGAGGTGGTGAGAATGAGTAGCCAGCTGAACCATCCCTTTTCTGTGCAACTTTTGTCTGGCATACCTTAAAGCCATCCTGAAAATACAGCCTTGGATGTAGTTTTCCAAAATATCTTGAAAAGTAGTTTGACCATTCACTGTCACTGACCCTAACTCTAATTTTAAAGCAATGATATTGGCTTTGCTATGGCAGGCAGACTACAGCTGCAAAAATACATTTCTCTAGAGGTTTTCCATTATTGAACCCTAGATTCCCAGGCATATATATGTTAGGAGTGTATTGAGAAAAACCATGAGACATTCCATTTCACATTATAAAAGATGGTACATTCCCTGTGTGCAAAAATAAGAAGCTGAGGAAGTTGAGTTGCTGTTGTTCCTCCAATGAATGTATTGATGTATCCTTTATAGCTCTCTCTGGTAAGAATAAATTTAAACTGAGATTGGAAAGCACAGTTCCCTTGCAGAGCATATCAGTTCTAATATATGGAAGGTGCATGTATATAGAATAATAAAAGGTAGGGTTAAAAAATTGGAGGGTTCCCCTCCTACCCCTGGGTGAAGTACTTGAAAGTTTGGTGATGTCAGGAATACCAGTGATTGTGATTCTTCTCTTCAAGTTTTCTCATTGCACTGTGTGAGACTGGGACTCTTGAGACAATTCTTATCTTGTAATAAAAGGTAACATAATGTATGAATATCCAAATGGAAAAGCAGAAGATGAAACAACCAGAATGCTTAAGTTCATCATGCAGGCATCTATGTCCAGCTGTAAGCATCAATCTCTGCTCACTTTTATGCTGTTACTCCTTTAAAAAATTTTTTTTAACCTGGAATTCACTGTATTTTCAGTCACACCTTCATCTTAAGTGAGGATGCTGATGTTTCACAGAGTTCCACTGACTTTTATAGATTTATCACTCTCTTGGAAAGCAGAGTTGGGTGCTGTAAATAATGTTACAGTTTTGTTGAACAAAACAGACATAGGAAACAAATTTGCATGCAAAGATGATACAATTTAGATATGTGTGAAGAGGTTCTCTCTCTTTAATGTATCTGTATAGAACCAGCTCAACTTGCAACATGATTGTAGAAACAATAGTGATAGGGTAACTCCAACATTGTTCCTAAAATCAGTGGGATAATCAGCAATAGCCCCAGAGGGTCCTCTGGAGTGTGTGGCTCAGACTGGAGTTCATCTGATTATGCCTGATAAGAGGCCTTTAAAATGAGGCATTTGCTGCAGAAACCTTCCCCACATGAATAGGTTTGTGCAGTACAGTGGAGGTGAGAGTAGGGAGTAGGATGGCTTGTGGCTCATGAAGGAGGTGTGTGGTAGAGAGGAGAATTTTTGGAGGCGATGCAGAACTTCACGCAACTACTGCAGTGTGGATCGCTATCATATTAAAGTAGAGCAGTGCAAAGTCACTAAAATGTGTAACAGCACAGCCTCATAACTGTACAAATTTGGGGAAAAACCATGGTGCTCAATACTATACATTGCTGTTAACTCTCCTTGGACAGAGGTGGTCATAGGGTGCCCGTGTCTTTTAATCCTCTGGTGTCATTAGCACATAAGCCAATTTTGTATTTTAAAATGCAGGTTGAACAGTAGTTTCTTCATAAAATTCAAGACACTCCTATCCTAATGAGATCTATTTTGTTTCATTTCGTATACATAGGAAGAAACTACTTCTTTAGTGCTGAGAAGGAATATCAGGATTATTTACATTTGAATAATATTTAACTAGCAATGCTTAATACATTAACAATAAATCTTGGTTAAATTCTAAATTAAGTGGATTTGCAACTGAGTAGGTGAGATGAACAGGAGAGATTTTGTTGAAACATAAACAAGACAGAAATTTGTTCCAAAATAATTTAGCCCAAAGCACATAAACAGTAATGTTCAATAGTTTCCACCTCCAGAAACAGCTTTATGTGCCTTGTTGCCTGCGTCACACATATTGTTTCTTAGAAAGAAGCTGAAAAAGCTGCTGCTTTTTTTGTGCCCTTTTTTTTTTAAAGCCTTAATAATCTGTAGAGTGTTGCTGAGCAAATTTAGATGGGTACTATTCCAGTGCTATTTTGGCCTTTCTAATAGATATGATGACTGACTAACCCCTGGTGTTTTCAGAGTAATCACACGTAGCTGGTAGCTTACAGGTGGTCAGGAAGGCATTTTATTTTTCTCCCTTTGTGTAACCCTTAGAACACATCATTGAACATATGTCTAGGTATATTGGACCAAAGAGACAAAAGATTTAAGCAGAGTTTATGGTCTTAAGAAATATCAGATTACAGCCATTCGCAGGGGAATTCTGGGTAGCTAAGTCATGTTGGGGATTTGTGATTTTGGCTTCCTACTGACTTGCTGTGAGATGTCTTTAAGTTGAGCACAGATGCAGAATCAAAGTGTTCAGCTACAAGGTGCTTCCCTGTTTTATTGAGTCCAGAATGATTTGCTTTGGGACAAAGGGAAGATGGCCTTACTGCCTGTAAACTGAATGGTCAGCTAGGGCTGCCTCTGGTCTGAAATATGCATCTGTCTGAAAGACCTGTGTCTTCTTGGGAATGGTGGAAGAATTGCCATGCATTGCTTCACTCCATACACATATGCTTGGGAAGTTCCTCACTGGTTTTCTGTTCTTTCCCTGTGGGGCGGTTTGCAGTGTGCCCTGGAGATGCGAGACTTCCCCTGGGCAGCAGGAGGCACGCGTCTAGAGAATGCTGGAGCTGCAGGAGGGAAGTGCCCAGTGCAAAAGCAGCGAGGAGCAAAGAGAAAAAAGGCAAGCAGGCAGCCAGCACTGAGAGAAGCGGGTAGCAGAAAGTGCTTCAACGCTGCCTCTGGCGGCACGCTCCCCAGAGGAACTTGACAAGAGCCCATCTGCGTGTGTGTGAGACTGTGAGCTCAGGATTTCTGTCAATGCATTCCAGTAACCCCAAAGTGAGGAACTCCCCGTCAGGCAACACACAGAGGTAAGGAGAGGAGCCTGCAGTCAGCTGCTCTGGGTTGGTGTGTGTTGCCTGCTCTGCTGCCAGATTAGCCCAAGGACTGGGACAATGTGGCTTCCTGGGTCCCCCTGTGCTCCCGTTGGACCTGCTGAATACCAGAGCAGTGGCTGCACAGTGCTAATGGTCTCCATGTTTGCAAGGCTCAGGATGAGCTGAAAGCTGTAAACCCAGTGGATTCTCCATTTCTTGTGCTCTCCTCCCTTCCACCAGGTGCCTGGCTGGGCTGTAGGGGAGAGTAAGCATGCTGTTTCTATCTTGGTTTTTTTTCCCTTCCTCCTCTTCTAATTATCTATTCCCAATGGGTAATTGGGCAGCAGAAAGTCTCTCTGTACTTTCACACAAAGTGCTTTCTCCATATTATTGGCTTGAACAGCCTAGAGAACTGATCAGCTGAGCACTGAGATCCTCTGCATCAGTCACCTGCCAGTGTAGCAGGTCAGCATTTCTTCTCCTCTAATTTGGAAGGGGAAGAATAAGGAAGCAAAGCAAGTGTCCAGGGACTTAGGATGGTTCTGATTGACAGCATTCTTGAGTTTGATTATTTACTCCTAGAGGTCATCTGGAGCTTAACAGTATTTCAGAGGGAATGCTTCTGAGGCAGATGTCTGTCCAAAGGAAGGAACAGCTTGTGTGAGTCCCACAGTGAAGATGCTAGCAAGCACTGCCTGTTGGAAGTGATAGTGATGATGGGAAAACACAATGCAGAAGATCTGATAGCAATGGAGTAAGTGGAGGGTGAGGAGGGAAGGGGTGCCTAACATGTATAGAACCTAGAGGAGCAAAATATTTTTAGGATGCAATTAGCTGGATGGAAAAGGAATGAAAGACTCTGAGTCTCCTTTGGCAAATTGAGGAAGCTTCATCTGCCCCATTTTGCAGGAGTGTGCTTGGAGATGGTATCATTCTCTTTCCTTATTCAGGGGCAGGTTGTAGCTGGTTTAATTGTTTTCACGGTCAGAGGTTTGTGTTTCTCTGGCAGCTCGCCCCAATGTATGACGAATGCTGCAGTAATGCTGGGTTTTCCTTGTGCTCCCTGTAGAACTGGATAGGGAGGTGTGAGGGAGGGGGTGTGTGTGTGGGGGTCTGCTCTCATCAGAGCTGCAGCACAGTTGGGGTCCAGGAGAATGGTGAGGGGAACTTTATTGTGCCTTGTTTGTTTACTCTGAGCTGGTCTTGGTGTGAGGTGCTTCTCTGTGCACATAGAAACGGTTGTCTTTATTGACTGAAGCACCAGAGGTGGGTCCTCATGTGACAGCAGTTTCTGGGATCTGGCAGGTCTGTGGTTTGCCCTGGTGCCTTCTTGAGCAATGAGATTCCATCTTGGATAATAACCCTTTCAGGGCATGTTCAAGAAAGCACCTGCATGACTCTAAGCTTGCAGGCATTTTTTATTTGTCAGCAATTGTCTTAGCTTGTAAAGGTGACAGTGGTTGTTTCTGCTTCACTCTAATCTGTTCCTACAGGGCTGAATGAATCAATGGTGTGAATGGTGTGATTTGTCACTTTTTCATTTTCTTTTTTTTTTTTCCTTCTCTCCCCAGTAGCCCCAAATCAAAGCAGGAGGTGATGGTCCGTCCCCCTACAGTGATGTCCCCGTCTGGCAACCCTCAGCTGGATTCCAAATTTTCCAACCAAGGCAAACAAGGGGGCTCCACCAGCCAATCCCAGCCCTCTCCCTGTGACCCCAAAAGTGGAGGTCATACTCCCAAAGCGCTCCCGGGCCCGGGTGGGAGTATGGGGCTGAAGAATGGGGCTGGAAATGGTGCCAAGGGGAAGGGGAAGAGAGAGAGGAGCATTTCGGCAGACTCCTTTGAACAGAGGGAAGCTGGGACTCCTAATGATGACCCGGAAATCAAAGGTACGTTTGCTAGGGTTTGTGTGCAAGTGCAGACAATCAGTCTGAATCCTCTGTGAGATGAAGAATTGCTGTGCAAGTATCAGTGAAACCTTTGTTTGTCTGGGGTTCTGTAAGTTCCAGCCAATGAAGTCTAAAGGTCTTGAAAGCAGGCGAAGAGGAGAGGTTGTCATAGCTGGCATTGGTAAATGTCTTGTTCACGCTCGGTTAGAGCCCAGACCTGACGCTGGTGGGAAAGTTCCTTTGTAACTCTTAAACTCCCCCAGAGGATTTAAAAGTACAAATGCAACCTGTTGGTCTCCTCCTGGCCTTTGGCCTTTCAGGAACTGTTCCATTGTAACTGGGGTTTTAAACAATATGCAGGTCTGTTTTGTCAACACAGATACATAACCCGTAGCACTCTGACTGGTAACACAAGCCAGAGGGTTGGGATTTCTGTGTTCTGTTCCTGGCTCCAACACTGCCTCTGTGAGGCAATGCAAAACCAAACCACATGTTCAGTTGTCCATCTTTGCTGTCCATTTGCTGGGTCACCTAGCTAAGGTGGCTGAGCTAAAAAAAAAAGCCAAGTTTTGCAGGAGTGTTTTCTTGAGGCAGACGTATTTATCTTTGTTCCTACATTAAAGTGTAGTTTTCCTGCTTTTCTCTGTGATCGTTAGAGAATTCAAAGAGATAAGTTATAGGAACTGCAGCTTTCTTTGGAGAGGGACAAGAGGAGCTTTCTCCCAGTGTTGCTTGGAGGACACCATGGCTTTGGAGGAAAGATGTGTGGTGTAATAGAAGAATTGCCATTAGTGGTGCTTGAGGAAGAAGCGGGAAATTTCAGAGGAGAAAAAAGCTCTGATCAGTTTCCAGAATTGATTTCCAAACAGATCCCAAGATAGTGATTCCCTTCTTTTCCTCTTTGTCCCTTTCCAGACTGCAATTCTGCTGATCATGTGAAGTCCCAGGAGTCTCAGCACACACCACACTCCATGACTCCTTCAAATGCTTCAGCCCCAAGGTCTTCCACACCTTCCCATGGTCTGACTGCCACTTTGGAGCCAGCAAGCGGGCAGAAGACTCCATCCAAAGTGGTTTACGTCTTTTCTACTGAGATGGCCAACAAGTAAGTAGGTAGATGCTTGAATGTCTTCTGGGAGCAGGAATTACATTTGTGCTCATCTTTTAAGAGATTATCAAGGGCACTTTCTGCATCAAGTAGCAAAAAGTCATTACTTGTTTTGGGGATGCTGAAGGGGTTGGAGTGGAGAATGTCCTTACCTTTTTTCCTCTGAGAAGTAATTGTTTACTTCTCTGAGGTATGGGGATTAAAAAATTTTTTTATTTTTTGCAAATGCTGGTAGATACTGTTTTGCAATCCATGCAGTGAATAGCAGCCAGGATGGCTTAAGCTGAGACATGAACCCTGAATGCTGATTAGTTTGTGGATGTAAGCATTTTTCTTTTGCTACTCATCTAGAGTGAAATATGTGTGGTTAAGTCTTTCTCCCTTCTGCCAGCTCAAAGATAGAAAGGAGGCCAGTTAAGAGAAATTGATTCTTAGCTTCAGCTGGATATGTGCATTTGTCTGTCTGTCTTTGCAGGGCTGCAGAAGCTGTGCTGAAGGGACAGGTGGAAACCATTGTGTCCTTTCACATCCAGAACATCTCAAACAGCAAGGCGGAACGAAACACTGTACCCTTGGTAGGGAATACCTGCATGGGGGTGGGAAGCGGAAATGGTAAATGTGTGTGCGTGTGGGATTTAGAGAGATGGATGATTATTTGCACTCTGAAATAGGTTTTAGGAGGAGAGACAGTTGTTCTTCAGACCGTCTGCAAATAAATGTCTTGGGTCATCCAAAGAAGAGTTAGTCTTGCAATATTTGGGTAGTAGATTTCCAACCCGTTGGTCATGCAGAGCTAGCACAGAAGAAGGGGATCCCTGCAGGAATGCCTTGAGCACAGTAGGTTTCTGCATTGCCAAGAGGCTGCTGTGTAATTGCTGCATGAAGGCTATCCTTTCCTGCAAATTTTGGGCTGGTGGGTGGAGATGGGGTGTTTTGTTTGTACTGCTGCTTATGTGACATGACTGTAAGAAGAGCAAGTGACCGAGTGAGGCTTTCTCTTGCAGAACCCCCAGATCTCTGCACTTCGGACTGAACCCAAGCCCCTGCCGCAGCCCCAGCCTCCGCCTGCCCAGGACCAGAACCCTCCCCAGAACGCCAAACTGCAGCCGACTCCACCCGTGTCAGCGCCAGTATCCAAACCCACCGGGCCTCCGTGTCCCATAGATCAGGACAGTCCCAGCGTGGAAAGCAAAGTGATGTCTGTGGGCAGCCCTGCCAACTCTACCCCGTTGCAGACAGAAGGATTCGGGCAGAGTTCAACCCCCAATAATCGAGCAGTTAGCCCGGTTTCCCAAGGTAGCAATAGCTCTGCTGCAGACTCCAAAGGTCCTCCCCAGCAGGTGTCTGGTGGGGACCCATCCAGTTTGGGTGAGAATCCCGATGGACTGTCACAGGAGCAGCTGGAGCACCGAGAGCGCTCGTTGCAGACCCTGAGGGACATCCAGCGCATGCTCTTCCCCGATGAGAAGGAGTTCGCGGGAGGGCAAAGTGGGGGGCCACCCCCAAATGCTGGGGTGCTGGATGGTCCCCAAAAGAAACCTGAAGGGCCGATACAGGCTATGATGGCTCAATCCCAAAGTTTAGGCAAAGGGTCGGGGTCTCGGACAGATGGAGGGGCTCCGTTTGGCCCGCAAGGACACAGGGACATGCCTTTTTCCCCAGATGAAATGGGGCCACCACCAATGAACTCCCAGTCAGGAGCCATAGGCCCAGACCACCTGGACCATATGACTCCTGAGCAGGTAGCCTGGCTCAAGCTGCAGCAGGAGTTTTATGAGGAGAAGAGAAGGAAGCAAGAGCAGGTGGTTGTGCAGCAGTGTTCCCTGCAGGACATGATGGTCCACCAGCACGGGCCTCGTGGGGTGGTCCGAGGTCCTCCCCCTCCTTACCAGATGACCCCTGGTGAGGGCTGGGGACCTGGGGGTCCAGAGCCCTTCCCTGAAGGCATGAACATGTCACACTCTCTGCCCCCCAGGGGCATGGCCCCTCATCCCAATGTGCCCGGGAGCCAGATGCGCCTGCCTGGTTTTGCAGGAATGATGAACCCTGACATGGAAGGCCCCAATGTCCCGAATCCCGCCTCACGACCCGGGCTTTCAGGAGTTAGTTGGCCAGATGATGTGCCAAAAATCCCAGATGGCCGAAACTTCCCTCCTGGTCAGGGTGTCTTCAGTGGCCCTGGCCGAGGGGAGCGGTTCCCCAATCCGCAGGGCCTGCCCGAAGAGCTCTATCAGCAGCAGCTGGCTGAGAAACAGATGGGCCTCCCTCCTGGTCTGAACATAGAAGGCATCAGGCCTGGCATGGAGATCAACAGAATGATGCCCTCCCAGAGACACATGGAGCCTGGGAACAACCCCATCTTCCCCCGCATGCCGGTAGAAGGACCGATGAGCCCCTCTAGGGGAGACTTCCCAAAAGGAATACCCCCACAAATGGCTTCTAGCAGGGAGCTGGAGTTCGGGATGGGCCCTGGCAGCATGAAGGGGGACATGGGCATGAATGTCAGTATGGGCTCCAACCCACCCCTGGTCCCTCAGAAGCTGAGGGAGGCAGGAGTCGGGCCGGAAGAGATGATGAAGCTGCGCCCTGGTGTCTCGGAGATGCTCTCCTCTCAGCAGAAAATGGTGCCGCTGCCGTTTGGGGAGCACCCGCAGCAGGAGTATGGCATGGGTCCCAGGCCTTTCCTTCCCATGTCTCAGGGCCCAGGAGTCGGTCTCCGGAATCTCAGAGAACAGATGGGGCCTGACCAAAGGACTAACAACCGGCTCAGCCACATGCCGCCACTACCTCTCAATCCCACCAGTAACCCGAATAGCCTCAACACTGCTCCCCCCGCGCAGCGCAGCCTCAGCCGCAAGCCCTTGGATATCTCTGCAGCTGGTCAGGTGCATTCGCCAGGCATCAACCCCCTGAAGTCCCCCACGATGCGCCAGGTCCAGTCTCCCATGATGGGGTCTCCCTCGGGGAACCTCAAGTCCCCTCAGACGCCCTCCCAGCTGGCAGGAATGCTCGCGGGCCCCACTGCCGCAGCTGCTGCTGCATCCATTAAGTCCCCCCCTGTCTTGGGGTCTGCTGCTGCTTCTCCTGTCCACCTCAAGTCTCCGTCTCTCCCCGCACCTTCTCCTGGATGGACTTCATCTCCAAAGCCTCCTTTGCAGAGCCCTGGGATTCCCCCGAACCATAAGGCGTCTCTAACCATGTCTTCTCCAGCCATGCTGGGGAACGTGGAGTCGGGTGAGTGCTGCCTCCACTAGCCAGATTTGGTGCTTTGGTTTGTGTTGGGTCATCCAAGATGTGCAGCAAGGGGAGGGAGGAGGGCTCTCACAGCAGGACAGGAGCTGGATGGCCCTTTCCCCACTCAAGGGGGCTGTGCCAGTGGAAGGTGAGGGCTTTTCCTCCTCCTGTCGTATTTGTGGGTTTGCACCGTGCCTACTATGTGTCAAGCTGAGGGCTGGTCACTCTGAGGACATAAAAATATAAGGATGGGGTTGGTAGGTGTGAAAAGATGTGGAGGATCAATGGGAGAAATCCCTCCTTGGAGGGATCTTTGGCTGTTCTTCCATAGCTCATAGTCATTGTAGCTCCATGGAGAAGATCCCATTGATGTTATTAAAGCACTTTGCTATAAAAGGTTCCTACAGAGACATGCTGAGCAGTTAACCAGCGGTGTATCTAGGAATGGTTTGTCCTTTCTAGGTTTACACTGCAGACAGGAAGTTGTGATTCAGTTGTTCAGGTTCAAGCATTTTGGAGTGATCTGACCACCACTGTGCATCACATTTGGTTGCATGCTGAACCATGCTATGCCTGGGACCTCGGGGTCCAGGTGCAGGCACACCTCTGCCCTCACCTTCCTGAAGCTCACCCACCCTTCAGTCCAGGCTTCCAGAGCCCTGGGCGGCCTTCCCGCCCGGGAAATTCTCCTGGCTGGGAAAGAGGAGCCCTTTGCCCACGTTGCCCTCTAGTGCTGCTGCGGGTAACAGCGGGGACCCGGAGTGGGATGTGCCTGTCGGGTCGGCGGCATGGGAAGGCACCCAAGTGCTTTAGTCTGTTGATGAATGCTTGTACATGCAGCTCTTCCAGAGCACGGATCTTTCGGCATTGCAGGATTTTTATATTCCCTATTCTCCTTTCCTCCTTTGCTTGGGAGGGGCTGAGGAACGTGCGTTGAATTTTCAGTGAAAGTACAGCTTCAGTTTAGCATCTTTCCTTTACTCTGGTCTGGGTGGCATAAAATTCATCACTGAAGAACAAAGGAGATTGGAAGTGCAGTTAAGTTACTTCTAATTTTGTGAGAGCGAAGGATGACATTAAGCTAATAGGTGCAGAGAATGCTTCTTTCACTGGAATAAGCAAGTAATATCTCTATATGAAACATGAAATGCAACATAAACAGGGAGTTGTACTTGTAGCTCCTGATGTAGCTTGTCAGAAATGTGCTCACATGGCTCAGCATAAGGTCTGCTACAGCTTTCCTTGTGCTGCCTGTGTCTTTTTTGATTATAGATTTTGATTTTTATTGTTAGCTCTGGTACCTTAGTCTGTCTTCAGTGTATGGAAATTAAATAGTAAGATATTCAGACTAAACTGGTAATTCTTCACGTGGATTTGTGGAGACTCAAGATAGTTCTAGTTAGAAGTGTTATGCAGTAGGATAACAGATGTTAATCAACTTGACCAATAGGCTTATCTTTCTGATTACCTTTCATGGCCATTGACTGCATTAGGAATGTAAAGTCTTGCAATAACAAAAGATTTCTCATTTTTGATATTTCTAAGGGAAAAGAGTTGGATTTAAGGAAAACAGTAAGAAGGAGAAAAAAATTAAACTCCTTTTCTTTTTTTCCCTAAGGTGGTCCACCTCCTTCCACAGTCAGCCAGTCTGCTCCTGTGACTCTCCCTGGAAATCTTCCCTCTAGCAGTCCTTACACAATGCCTCCAGAGCCCACCCTCTCCCAGAATCCTCTCTCCATTATGATGTCCAGGATGTCCAAATTTGCCATGCCCAGCTCTACGCCGCTCTATCATGATGCCATCAAAACTGTGGCCAGCTCGGATGATGACTCCCCTCCAGCACGCTCCCCAAACTTGCCACCTATGAACAGTGTACCAGGTAAGAAAATCCAAGAAACATGAGCACAAGGTATCAGGCAATACAGTGAGGATGAGTTTATGGAAGCCTCACCAAATGAAGATGGTGAGATACAAAAAAACTTGGGGAATATGTAGCCATGAGTTGTTTTTGAGGAAGCAGTTGCAGTTCTTTGAAATGTAGTGATGGAAATTCTCCTTGCAACTGTTTATTTATTTCTGTCCAGAAGTTGTGCGGCCTTCAGAAGGTGTCTAACATGGAAAACACTCCTGTATGGGAGATATTTCCCCTCAGGCAGACTGGAATTATTTGTGTGAATGAAGGTTGCTCATGGGATTAGGGGTCAGACCTACAATGTGTCATCCAGNGGGGGGGCGTTGTTTGGGCTTTTTTTGACACTGAATCATCAAAAATACAAAAGTAGGCTGTAGCCCCTGCACCCTATTGAATTAATAGTTGAAAGAGGGGATGAGTGGGTGTTTCATGAGAGTGGCAATTGGTAATGAATTCTTGATGAATTTACCTGTAGCTTTGCAGTGTTTTTCACACAGTAATGATCAGAGTGGCTGAATACATCTGGGGGAAGCTGGCTAATTGAACTAAGTTCATGATGGTAACTCATTAACCTCATTGATTGCTACCTCTTAGTCTTATAAGGGTTACCTGATTTATCACTGCTGAGTTTTGAAAGGAGTTACGGTCACTTCCCAGTGGACAAGTGTCCATATGCTGATAATCTGTCACAGACATGTTTGTTATTGCGTGTGTCACCCAGAATGCCAGGGAGGTGGTAAAAGTATGGTTTGGATTGAGGTCTTACATGTGAAGCAGACTTTAGTCACTGCTTGATAGGGCAGTGACAAGCTTAGGGAGGCAGCTGTTCAAGAGGCATCGAATTTCTGGTTAAAATAACACTTTCAGAGCCACTGCTGATGGTTTTTTTTTTACTAGCCCTGTTTTTTTGTATGTGTGTGAGGACTTGGTAACCTTGCAGAAAGCTCTCTGATAGCTTTATTGATTATTACTGGCTGTTGTCTAAATATGATTCATTGTTTCTTCCCTAGGAATGGGCATTAATTCTCAGAATCCTCGAATTTCAGGTCCAAACCCAGTGGGTCCAATGCCAACCCTTAGCCCAATGGGAATGACCCAGCCTCTTTCCCATAACAACCAGATGCCCTCTCCAAATGCTATGGGACCCAATATACCTCCTCATGGGGTCCCCGTGGGACCCGGCCTGATGTCACACAACCCAATGATGGGGCACGGTTCCCAGGAGTCTCCAATGGTACCTCAAGGACGCCTGGGCTTCCCGCAGGGGTTCCCTCCTGTACAGTCCCCTCCACAGCAGGTGCCATTTCCACACAACGGGCCCAGCGGTGGACAAGGCAACTTCCCAGCGGGAATGGGCTTCCACGGAGAAGGACCTCTGGGGCGTCCTACCAACCTGCCCCAAAGTTCCACAGATCCAGCACTTTGCAAGACTGGAGGCCCTGGCGGTCCAGACTCCTTCACTGTTCTTGGAAACAACATGCCTTCTGTTTTCACTGATCCAGAGCTGCAGGAGGTGATCCGTCCCGGAGCCACGGGAATACCCGAGTTTGACCTGTCGAGGATTATCCCATCGGAGAAGCCTAGCCAGACACTACAGTATTTCCCTCGTGGGGAGGTGCCAGGCCGCAAGCAGCCGCAGGGTCCGGGGCCTGGCTTCTCCCACATGCAGGGGATGATAGGAGAGCAGACCCCGAGGATGGGACTAACATTGCCCGGCATGGGTGGCCCCGGGCCGGTGGGAACTCCGGATATCCCTCTTGGCACGGCTCCGTCCATGCCCGGTCACAACCCGATGAGGCCGCCGGCCTTCCTGCAGCAGGGCATGATGGGGCCGCACCACCGCATGATGTCACCAGCACAGCCCGCCATGCCCGGCCAGCCCGCCCTCATGAGCAACCCGGTGGCTGCCGTGGGCATGATCCCGGGCAAGGACCGAGCCCCCGCCGGGCTGTACAGCCACCCGGGCCCCGTGGGGTCACCCGGGATGATGATGTCAATGCAGGGCATGATGGGACCCCAACAAAACATCATGATTCCCCCCCAGATGAGGCCCCGAGGTATGGCTGCTGATGTTGGCATGGGAGGATTTAGCCAAGGCCCTGGAAACCCAGGGAACATGATGTTTTAAGCTGCTACCATAAGACTGGATGTTCTGATCCTTGTCAAGATGAGATTCCAAGTCCTGAGGGCTTTTTTGGGAGCTTCAGGAGTACAGTTTGGCCATGCAATAGGTGAAAAGAGACCAGAGGACGCTTTGGGAAATCTCGAATGTATGGAATTACCTGAAAAAAAAAAAAAAAATTCATTTTAACAGGTTGTTTTTTTTTTAAGATTTATTTTTTAAAAATTATTTTTGTGGACTTGGGTATCCCGTGACGGCACCTGCTTTGAGAATCTGTAGCTGTATTTTGAGAATTGCCATTTGTCACAAGTTGCACCATTCTCTGTATGTTTACGTCCTTCGGACTGGCTTCTCCCAGGACTCTCGGTTATTTTTGGGGTTTTTTGTGTACTGTACTATATTGTAAAAGGGATTTTAGCAGAGACTTTAGTCTTTGGGGTGAGAGGAGAATGGGATTCTAGGCTGTTTACTTTAGGTGGAGAATCCATCTTCAGAACTTCGGACTATTTTCCTTCAACTCCAATGTATAGAAAAACCAAACTACGACCTCAGAGCAGAGTATTAATGAAAAGCACAAAAAGGAACTTAAGTTCAGTGAGGGGAATCTTTTAAAAGAAATAAATAATAAGTTAAGGACATATTTTTCAAATTATGGCGTGCTGTCCAGCACCTTCTGTCTCTCCCTCCCACTCTTTATTAAATAGGCTTCTCTCTCTCTCCGTCCCCTTCTGTCTCCTCCTATGGCAGCTGCAATACATTGTGTTATTTTGGGGAGTAAATCTAGGAGAGCCTCTCCTCACGTGGGGACTCTTCCCACTTCTAGGAAGGGGCTGGACTTGGACACTGTTACATCCTACAGTAGTCTCTCTCACTGTTTCCTATTCTCCTTTTCTTAGAAACCCCAAGTGATTTTATTAATGTGGGAGTGGAACAGACACTAAAAGTTATCCAGGATTTTTTTTTTGTGGTTATTTTTTTTTCCTCCCCAGCGTAAAACGTTCTGTGTAACCTCCATTAAATTTGGTACAAAACCACTCGCCAGGGCTGTGGTGTCAGAAAAATAAAATATATTGTTTCTTACAAAAATGAACTGTCTTCTTTATCCAGTCCAGTTGTTTCAGTGTACATCAAACAGCTGGCTAGATGACTGTTTTCTCTTCCTTGTGATCACAGCCAGCCTAGAGGCCAGGTGGGGTCAACTTTGACAGCTCCTAAAAGTCTGGTCAATAGGCAGCTGTGTGCTCCTTTTGAGGCAATTCTGTTAACTTAAACCTGAACTGAGCTTGTTTTCCCTTGGAGTGAGGTCTTATTTCAGAACACCCCAGGAACGATACTTACAGACTTCCTCAATTTGTTGAGGGTCAAGGAACAGATGAAACTTGTCTCCATCACTTCCTCCTGGAGAGTGTTTGCAGCACTGCAAGGTACATGGGTTTGAGCTGCCCCCTGAGCAGCAGTGTCAGTCTGCTGAGGCACTGGGATTGTGTCCCTCTCTGGGGACTTTGGATTGGGTCAGGTCTCTGACTGCCAGCACTGAGAGCCTGAGATGGTGTGGAACGGATGGACTTTAATAACAAAGGTGAGAGAGAAATTGTCAGTGAGCAGATTTTTATCAAGACAACCCTGCTGAGTAAATTGTTGCTTTGCCGCAGTTCTCATCGATTGCTTCCTAATCCCCTGTCTTTTCAAACCTGGCTTTTGAGAGGATTTCAGCAAGGAGGTTTTATTCTTTCCTATGAGGAGTGAAGGGCTGGATGACAAAACATGAATTGGGAGTTGAGCCCTGCTCCTGGAGAATACCAACATAAGCCAGATGTGGATCAGTAGGCCAGGGTGTGGGCTCTGGCTGGCTTTTCTCTGGT
The DNA here is from genome assembly GCA_013400775.1 of Chaetops frenatus. Classification (NCBI taxonomy): domain Eukaryota; kingdom Metazoa; phylum Chordata; class Aves; order Passeriformes; family Picathartidae; genus Chaetops; species Chaetops frenatus. Next base: position 1,016,094 of record VZTR01029538.1, on the reverse strand, counting down.
CCCCCAGCACTGTATATGGAGTGTGTAATCTGTTCTTCCTTCCACTTACTGCTACTTGAAGTGATTTCAGTGCGTAGTTTCCTCAGAGGGCTGGCCATTAGTGTGAAAATTCATGTGGAGAATGAGTATTTTTCACATGCCTGTGTGCGAGAATTGTTCAGAGTTAACTGATCCCGAACAGGTGGGAAAAGAATTCCTCTTGGTGGCTGATTTACTAAACTTTTGTTGCTGGTGTTATAAAGTGAGTGAAGCCATGCACTGTTGGAGGCATGCAAGCCTCAGAGCCTTCTGTTGTCTGCTTCCAAATTCACCTTTGTGCTGTCATGCAAATTTACGATGATTTTGGGTGAGAATTACTCTTTTGACAAAGTGTAGGATGTCTGTTGTGGTGCTTCCCTCTGACAAGACAGGCAGCGTGCCTGAAGCACGGGCTTGTCAAGATTTTAGAAAGAGCTGACAATGACACAGTAAGTGTTATTTCTGTAGAGCGGAATTACCTCTTTAAGTGGTTGCACAGCTCCCTTTTGAGGACCTTGCATGATAATTGTCACAATGCAACCTTTTTAAGTGTTGCCACTTCTGCCATCGCTCCTGACTGTTTTTACCATGTTGAACAAAGCAAAGTTCTCGATCGACATAGAAATGAGTTGGAGGTTTTGGGGTTTTTTTTTTACTGTCTTTCTCAGTGCCTCCTATGCCTGTTGAGATTTTGAATAGCGAAGGATTTGAGCTGGCTGTGACTTATTCGAGGAAAATTAGCATAGGGAATTCACTGTTTCAAAGCCACTGAACAGCGAGAGGATACATTTTAGACGTGCTGTATAATTAAAGGTCCTTCTGTGTTTGTCTAACTTATGATGCCGGCATTTGGTATCTTAATGAGATTTTTCCTACAGAAATTGCAGAAGATGTGGATTCTCCTGAGTCCACGTAGGTGCACTTAACTCAGCGATTGCACCAGCAGATGGACAAAAGTTGCTAAGGTCTTATCTGGTTCCAGTCATGAAAATGAATCTGTAGATGTATGTAGATGAACTTCTTTGTTTTGCTCCGATTCTACTTCTTTTCACTTTGCAAATGGAAAATCTTTCTAGCTGTCAGCCTTGCAGATTCACCTAAGGATCTGTAAGTCAGGCTCTGTTCCCTCCTGCTTATGAATAGTAACTGTGACTCAGCTTTGGTAGTCATGGTACAGTTGAAGATGGAAAGTGGGTTGCCATTTTTAGTTTTCTTCCCCCCCCCCCCCCCCTTTTTTTTTTTTAAGCTTTCAAATCATCCTCCTCCACCTTTGTTTGAAAGAATGAAATAGACTTTATTCATACATGCTTGGCTGCTCTTCCTCTCTAGTAACATGGGAGGAAACAGTCTGCTGTTCAAATTATCTCATCCCAGATGGCTGCGCAGCCGGAGTGTGGAGAGACTTAAAAGGTAAACCCAGCAGATGGTGAACTTCTGAAACGCGAAGTAATGTGCCTGCTAAATCAAAAGTTTAAAATATTTGAAATCTGTTTGTTTTAAATTAGTAGACTTGCACTCAGGTCATCTGTGAAGTACACTGGCAGTTTTAAGCACCGTCCAAATAAACTCGAGATTTGTACCTGTATCATGGGCTAGCTAATGTACCAAAGAAGATGACAGCAAGGAGCCAGCTTTGGGAGTTTAGTCCTGACATCCTTGTGGTGTCTAATGGGTCACATTTCTGAAGACAGAGCAGTGTGTGGAGATCTGATCTGTATCGGTCTTGGTTGGCATTTGAATGCTGGTAGTGCTTCTGGTACAATACATGTGTCCTGACTCAGAGTAGATGTGGGTGCCCAAATCTTCCTGAGAGTTAAGTTCAAATGCAGCATTTTTTTGTCCCCCCCTCCCCGAGTTTTGGGTCTACTACAAAAATCGTATATGCAGGGCTTAATTTTGTGGTGCTTTATGTGCTCTCTGCTATGCTGGTTTTCACTCAGGTGGCAGGACAGGCTACATTTTATTGGTGGTGTCCTTCTGCACTCATGGTGGTGAATGCTTTCCTGGTGCAGCCTCACCAGGCTGCTGGCTGAAACCTGTTCCCTAATGTGACACTTCTCGAGGAAAAATGGTCCAGGTTTGATATAGGCCTGTATTTACTAGAGTGTACTTCACTTTGTCAATTGGTAGTAATTTTTAACCTAAAAATGGCTAATGACACAGGAAAAAAAGTGATGCTGTTTTGTCTGGGATACTGGGAAATTGTTGATTTCTGGGAATTTTTACTCCACATTCTCAGAAATGCCTCAGCTCTTCCATGCTGTGTTTGCAGTTCAGTAGCTCCCATTTGCCTGTGTCCTTTGGTATTAAAACTTACACTGTCCAATCAATCCTCTTCTGAAATGATCATTTACACTAGTTGTGGTCAGAAATAACTCCTCATTCATCCTGTGGGCCACAACTACCATGGCAGTGCTCTGTGGGATGGACCATTGCGTGGCCCAACCACTCCCACACTGAGGGGAAGGGTAAACTAGAACAGGGCAGAGGGGGCACTGCAGAAACCCTGCAAGAGACAGTGGAGTAACCTCTTCCCAGTGGTGCTTTCCTCCAAGCCACTGCCAAGAAGCTGGCCTGCTTTTCTGAGGTCTTCTGCTGTTCCTGAAATGTGTGTTACCCTGCCTAGAGTCATAGGAAGATTTTAACTGTGTGAAAGCAGTGTCCTTTAACAATCTTACCTGCTCTGGAACAAGTTGCGCTGCTGAGTGCTCTGGGCCGTGGCTGTGTTGCAATTTGTAACCTGGTTGCTGGCCAGTTTTGTTGGAGATGCTCCTAGTTATTATTTAAGAGTAGGTATGTGAATTCCCCCTTTGTATGGCCAAAAGCTTCTGATGCCTTTTTCCAAGCAGTCCATGCCTCACAAATAACTTGTAATCATAGACCTAATATTTTCATCACTGTTCCACATACTTGAAAGTGTGTATAAGAGAGAGCTTGATTAGAGCAGAACACACTGTTGTTAAGCAGGGGTAGGCATCGATTTTTATATAATGGCATTATGGTTTTAGGCTGCATAAATACTTGATGGAAAATAACAATGTCTTGTTTGCTTTTTTGACAGCTCCTAATAGCAGTTCAGTGAGACCTCCAGCAATGTATTTAGTATTCAAATTATTCTGTTCACTGTGTATGGTGTCAACATGTAATTGTGGTGGGGGCAGGCTAATGAAAGAGTAGAGGTAAATCCAGCCCATTTTTCTCAGGGAAAAGGTGCTGTGGTGCCTCCATCACATATTTGTCAATGACTTGCATTAAGTGGTAAGTGATTTTTTTCACTAAGCCAGAAGGGGTAATGCAGAACCAAAATTGCAGGGCCATTTTAATAAATGGTGGTCCCCTTATTTTAACTTTTGCCTATCCCAAAGAAAGAGGGGACCATGTTTAATTTACTGATTGAAAAGTGGGGATATTTTTCAACGAAATTGTCAGTGAGATTGAGTGCACCCTCAGCAAGTTTGCAGAGGACATGAAGTCAGCTGGTGCAGTTGGGATCTGGACAAACTTGAGAGTCTGTGAGAACCTCGTGAGGTTCAACAAGTCCCAGTACATGGGTCAGGGCAATCCCAGACATGAGACCAGTCTGGGAGAAGAACTCATTGAGAGCAGCCCTCTCCCCTTGTGGAGAAGCACAGTTCCCTGTGGGAATTGTGGTGGACGAAAAGCTGGACATGAGCCAGCACTGTGTGCGTGCAGCCCAGAAAGCCAACCATGTTCTGGGCCGCATTTAAAGCCCTGTGGGCAGCAGGTTGAGAGAGGGGATTCTGCCCTTCTGCTCTACTCTGGTGAGACCCCACTGCACTGCAGCGTCCAGCTCTGGGGTCCCCAGCATAAGAAAGACATGGACCTGTAAAAATCAGTTCAGAGGAGGCCACAGAGATGATCAGAGGACTGGAGCACTTCTGCTATGAAAACAGGGTGAGAGAGTTGGTGCTGCTAAGCCTGGACAAGAGAAGGCTCCAGGAAGACCTTAGAGCAGCCTTCCTGTGCTGAAAGGGGGGCTTATAAGAAAGAGGGAAAGTGACTTTTTACATGGGCAGATAGTGATAGGACAAGGGAGAACAGTTTTAAACTAAAGAGGAGAGATTTAGGTTAAAGAAATTCTTTACTGTGAGGGTAGTAAGGCACTGGCACAGATTGCCCAGGTAAGCTGTGGATGCCCCATCCCTGGAAGTGTTCAAGGCCAGGTAGGATGGAGCTTTCAGCACCCTGCTCAAGTGGATGGCATCCCTGCCCATGGCAGGGGGTTGGAACTGTATGATCTTTAAGGTCCCTTCCAACTCAAACCATTCTATGATTCTATGACTTTGGCATCATGGTGATTCCTAGTACTTTCTTACAGGAAAAACTGTCATCTCAGCCAGAAGTGCTGCTGTTGGCCAGTGTTGTATTCCTCTTTCAGCAAGTGCAAAACAATCACTGCTGCCCAAAGCTGAAGTCGGTATCAGCCTCCCAGACTTCCTTGTTTAAAGCACATTAAGCAAGGTTCACCAAGATTTTGTGTTCTTGTACTTGGCCCACTGTGGTTGTTCTGCACGTTCATGGCAGAATTTCCATAATTAGAGGAGTGCAGGGAAGAGGTCTGGAGGCTTTCTGTCCCTTTGGAGATGTTTTCTGTGCATGAAAATACCCTCAGGATGGGGTAGGTAAATGCTATTCAATTAGGGAGGCTCATCTGCAGAGAGCAACCCTCCAACATGCCAAAAGAAAGGCACAATGGCTTCTGCAGTTTACCAAACATAAAGTCAATGTTATGTCAAAGCTTGCACAGAGCAAGCTGGGCTTCATCCCACAGTCCCAGCACATGAGGAAGAGGTATGATTTGCCTCATATTCCTGATGCAGAGGAGCAATTTAAAGTGGTCTGTTCTCTCCCTTGCTGTTTTTGGCCTCTTAGTGTGGCTACCTCAGAAGTAAACTTGAGCCATTTTGTCATGTGGCTTCTTTCAGCTTGCTGCTAACAGTGTAAAGTGACACTGTGCCACCCTGTGTCTGGTAGGAAAATGTCCTCTCATCTAAAATACCTTTGGAACAGAGAAGGCTAGCAAGGACATAAAGAAAAATTAAAAAATAGTCAAAGATTGTGACAATAAACTTTAATTTAAGACTGCTCAATCATGAGTTAGTTTGCTGATTCCTGTCCATTTGGGAGCACAGGTTATCGTACTCCTCTGGACTGACTGAGTACTGTGAAAGAACTTCCAGAAATTCTTCAAGTGGGCAGAGACCTGCTTTACAACCTTTCACCACTTGCTCCTGCAAGGCAAAGAGACAAAAATCACAGCTATTGTGCACGGCTAAAGCCCTTTTTTGCTGCATGGTGAAACCAAAAGCCCAAGATTTGTAGGAGGGATCCCACGGGATCTCACCTCTCCACGGTAAGACACGCGCGCAAACCACTCCTTGGAGTGCCGGTGCTGATACAGTTCCAGGGTCACATCTGCAGCATAAGGTGGCCATTTGTGATCAAAGGTGCCCAGTGCCAGCAGGAGAGGAATAAGAGTGGAGTCATGACAAGCGTAGAGGAAGAGCTTTCTGGAAAAGAAAAAAAACCAGACCTGGAATGTCAGCTGTGTTCCCCCACAGATAGGCAGTAGCACTCGTGCTTTTTTCAGCAGGCGAGCACTTCTTTTTATCCCACACGTTCAATGTCTTTCTGAACCGGTTTTTCACACTGACATCAAGTTAGAATTTGTAACGATTAGAGGAAGAGTTCTGTGCTGTACCTGGCCTTTTCAGCTGGATTTGAGGGATTTACTGCTGCTTTAATGTTCTTCTCTAAGGTATTGAACAGGAGCCCAATATTCATCTGAAGAACTTCTCTAGAAAAGAAGCAGAGATAAATTTACTGGTTTTAAAACTTTCACATAATTACACATGAAAACCTGCAAACCTCCTTTTCTCTTATGATTTGATAACCTGCATTGAGAGTAGCTAAGAACTCTTAAATGTAATTAATATGGCCAGTTTTTAATTTCAGCTGTTGTGTAGTCACCACTCTAATGTGATTGCAGACTGGGAGGGGAGAGGTGTTAACAAGCAGTCTCATGAGGTGTGGCCATGTAAATGGAAATCCAGAAATGCTGACTGTTGTCTAAGCTATTTTGTTACCCTGATAGGATTTTTGAGTGCATGGGTTTCAGCTAGGGAAGATGACTCCTGCAAAACAGCAGCTGAAGTGGTTGGGGTCTTTGAGGAGGGGCAGGGTTCAATAAAGTGGTTGCTATATTTTAGTTTTCATCCTTTTATTGAACAAAGAGCTGATCTTTATACAGTATCTGATGGGAAGAAATTCTCTCTACCTAATGAATACATCAGTGGAAATGGAAGACATGACTAACTCTCCTGGGTGTTGTGGGAATGGGGTAAATCAGTTTCTCACTACCTGAGATCTCTAATACATGGTATAGAAAAGACAGTCCTCTACTACCACCTGAGAAGAGCTGGTGAATGTGGCAGCTGCAAACGAATCTGAAAGGAAAATGACTGCTAGGCTAGCAACTCAGCCAGCCTTTCCAAACAACTGTGGAGGAGGTAATTAGCTGCACGTAGCAGCAGATTCTCTTAGCAAGTAGTTACATGTGTGCAGGACCTGGCATCACCTTTTCCACTAGCACCAGCACTTCTCAGCCGAGCTGTGCAGGTGCCATCCCTGGGATAAGCCTCCCAGGCTGGAATTTGGCCTGTACTTGTGCAACTGCAAGGGCAGCCTCAGGGCGTGGGCTGGAAGCATCTCCTCTTCTGCTTTTGCTTTTGCCATTGGTTCACTTAAACCCCGGTGGCAAGTGAGGCCTTCACTGCCTGCCTCAGTGGCTTACTGCTGGCCCCTGGAAGACCACCCTCTCTCTCCACGAGGATCAACAAAACAGGGTGCAAACCTGCATCCTGGTCTCCTCAGTGTGCACTCCTTTCTCCTGGCTCATGGTACTGACTGAATGCACTGAACTTGACACCGAGACAGCTGAGGCACAAACCTCATGAGTGGGCTCTGGTTGGGGAATGCAGCAGATGGGAAAGCACTTCTGTCTGCTGAAGTAAGCTGGTGTAGCACATCCACCCTGGGTAAGACAGCCCCTGAGACCAGAGGCATAGACACAGGCAATCACCTGGAACTCTCTTCCAGAAGGAAAAGCATGGAGTCAACAGATCGGCGCTCCACTGTCTGCTGGAAGCTCTTCAGCACAGGGCAGCTTGGCAAATTGTGCACCTGGAAGGAGGAGATGCAGCAGAGTGGCAGGGTTTGATCCTTCTGCACCCACCCTGAAGACACATGGATGACTGCCCACAGAAAACAGTTGCTTATGTCACACCATTTGTACTACAGTATTGTACTACAATATTCACGTGAGGATTTTTAGGATGACTTTAAACATCCAGACTTACTCTGTGTACCAAAAGGATGGATGTTTGTTCTTTAGGATGCAATTCTATGGGGACTGTAACACACTGAGTCATTCAACTGACAGGCAGGCTAGTTATTAACTGCAGCAAAAAGAGGTACTAAGGAGGGGGAGAAATGTGCCCAACTTCCTCCCAGCAGCAGAAGCAGTCTGGCTCACAGGCAGTGTGCTGAACTGGGATTAAGGTAACTGTTAGGTGCTGAGTGCCAAAAAAGGGAAAGCACTCTTAAGTGGGTAGCAAGGCCCAACACCTCTCAACATTACACTTGAAAGAAATAGTGGATTTCAAGGTAAGAACAAAAATACTGGAGACGAGTCTTCATCCATCCTACAGCAAGGCCAACCCCACATCTTGCTTTTTCAAAAGGCCATGCTATTGCTATAAACATTCTGGGTTGCATAGAAAGGTACTGGAGTGCACATTAGTATCTGTGGGTGTTGGCACTCTGTGATTTCCTCCATGTGCATGGTGAGGGGATGTTTCTTTCTGAGACAATGCAGCAGAATGGCTCAGCTCACCTGCTCAGCAAAAATGTTATCGAGGAGGACAAAAAAATCCACAGACTCATCACCATCAATACCCATCCTCTTCTTAATTTTTTTCAAGTCATCAGAGATACCTGGCTGATGCATAGCATTCTCCAACCTATCCCTGTAAAGGAATTAAGAAAACCAAAAATTTTTCACACATCAGGCTTTCTGTCTTTTGTTTTCCTCATGACCCAACCCAGTGGAGTTGTCCCACATCTGTGAGGAGTAGAAGAAAAGTACTGCAACATACTGAGGGATTCCTGATGTTGGGAGTCTGAGCTGCAGCAAGGACAAATGCTGTATCCAGATTTCAAGGATCAGAGCTGGCTCTCTGCTCTCACAAAGGTGGGAGGAAAAATTAAGATGAGATGTGAACACCCCAGAAGTGGTTCCCATAAGCAAGGGCTGTGTATCAGCTAACAGATCTGGTCATACTGGAACAGTACAGGTCTATCTTCAGGGAGTAGCCTTTAACTGCCTCATGAAAGAAGAAAGGACAGAAGCTTTGAACTGATTACTGTATGGTGTGGGAAAAGGGAAACACCTAGATACTCACTTGTAGCTTAAATCCACCTTTTGATTTGTTAGAAGCCATTTGCATCTTTATGCTGCTTTAAATTTTATTTAAAAAATTTAGCTGAGACTATTCATGTTGGCCATGTACTTCCTAGGTAGCCTGCAAGCTGAGGCAGTGCTTACTGTAGCTCAAAAGGTCTACCTTGAAATGGTCACCAAAGCTGCAGTTGGTGGGCAGAGGGGGGCATGGAGCAGCAGACCCTGCATTTTACTCCCTTTTTGGACAGGTGATGTTACTCAAGGAGGCTGAATGTGCTGCTTCTAGGGGCTGTCACCTCACCACTGTCTAGACCAATCCTTTGCCTGCAGAGTCAAGCATTGCACTGTGAGCTCTTGCAAGTGAATTCTGACAACCCTTGAATTTTGGACAAAAATATGCTAATGTACAATCCAGCCAAGCTGTAATATATCTGCCTCTCTTTTTCATTTTCCAAACCCGGCACAGGTATTTCAGAGTACTTTACTCTGCCAACATGAGTGTTCTATGTAGGACGTTCCTTATTTTACTTCATTAGTCTTCATTAAATGTGTCAAGGCCGAGTATATTTCAGTTTCTTCAAGGTATGAATGTGACAGGAATGGTGAAATAACCGCCAAACCAAAAGCTGACTATAAAAAGGAGGCCCAATATGTTCACACTTGAAAGGCTTGTTAAGGGATGTAGATGACATTAATTCTGCCCTGCAGCAATGCCACAGACTAGCTGTACATTAGCTAGTAATGAGTGTTTGCTAGACACAGACTAAATTAAACTGGTCCTTCAAGGAAAAGTCTCTATTTTATTTTCTTCTGCTGCCACTGCCTGGTGTATAATTCCACTTACCAAGTATTTTATACAACTAGCTAACCATTCCCAAAGAACAGTAAGTGGCAGGGGAAGAAATTGGGAAATGGGAAGAAAATGTGCTGTTGTAAATTACTACTGCTGAAATGAAACAGCACTGAAATCATACGGGGAGATATTGCTGGCAATTACCTGGTCAAGTATTTCAGGCGCTGGCAGTTGTGGTAATTGGGGTAGAGTATTTCAGAGCTTGCTTCATCAGTGACAATGACAACAGATCCTGTGGAACAAGAAGGAAGTTTCTGTCATCAGTAGTGCATCTGTGTTTCTTTAGTTTCTTTGAACTCCTTTAATCACTCCCACAGTCTTTGTGCTCAAGTCCAGTGTTACCAACTACCAATTCTCCCCAAGATATCACCTGCAACACAAGCCACTGTACTTGCTTCTGTGCATTTATTTCCACAGGGATGCCTGCTGTGCACCTTGTAAAACTTCCAAGTTGTGTGTTCATTCTTCTTAGGGTTTGTAAGTGCCAGAAATTAGTCTCTGTGTCATGAAGTGTAAGGACCTCTGGCAAGTCACTTCTACTTGTTTGTGGAACTGAATATGGAAGGAGCAGATGTGAGATCTTTAAAATGCAGAGCATATCGTCAGAACATACAGCAGTTACCAACTGCAGGATACAGGTGAAAGTTACTCCAGATACTGTACTTGTATCCAAGATACTTGGGTTTCCCCAAGAAACCATTTTCAGATGCGTGAACTTTTTGCCTTCTTGATTCTGAAGAGGCTTAACACTAACCTCCTCAGCAGGTCTGAAAGAGCAGCAGAAAGATACACAAAGAGAGGGAACAGGTGGCAAGCTGGTAAAGAATCTACAGGATCAAGAGAATTGGGGAAGGGGGCCAAGTGCAAAGAACCAGGGAAGAAGTAACAACGAGGAGCCAGAGAGAGTCAGGATGTGGAAGGTGTGTGCATCTAGGGAAGACTAAGCAAGGAAAGGCACTATTCAGAAGTCTCCCCAACCTTCTTTCTGTTGTTGGTACAGCCCAGCTAGCAGGCACCGTGTGGACTCCAGATTCCGGAAAATATTAGTGGAACGGATGCTGAAAGAGAGAAAGCAGTTTGTGAGGTAGCACTTTCTCCTTCATGTTAGCATGGCTGCTGCTGGGGAGGTCTTGCTGCAACTGAGGGTTCTGCTTCCACTGTGGCTTTGGAAACCTATGGTGGGACTCATCTTTTGTCACTACACGTATCTTAGGTCGACACCTGTAATCTGAACTGCACGTCAGAGATAGTGGAGATAAACTGGCACATCTCTGGTGTGATTTATCTCATCCTCAGCTAGATGCTCTCAGCATTACTGATGTGAGCAGCAGGGGTTGCTTCATCTCACTGAACTTCAGCTGTTTAGAGTGAGTTCAAGTGTTCTCCAGAAATGCCTGTTTCTCTTTGCACACCACGAAAGTGCATAACAGCACTGCCAATGGCTCAGACTAGGTGAGATGAATCTGTCCCTGGCATCACTCTCAGGACTGCTGGGCAATTGGATGCTTTGTGTCTCGAGTGAGTTCTAGTGCCAGGCTCTGCAGGCTGAGCAAAGATGAAGGCCCAGGGGCCAGGCAGTTTGCTGTGGGATGGAGAAGGATATGCTAGTCAGAGTTTCCCTAGCTCAAGGCTACTTGTTAGGAGGCAGGAAGAAAGGGAAGGTCCAGGAGGGAACTGAGAGACTCACAAGACCTCAGCAGGCTTAAATGTTGGTGAAAGAAACTTGACTTCTTCCATGTAGTTCCTCCTCAGCCTTTCCCCCAGGGCAAATGTCTGCTGCATCCCCACTGTTGTCAGCTGTCCTGCCACTACACCACCCTATGAGCAAAGAAAAGGAAAGGTCTCCAGTGGACCATGGAAATAAAAAAGTCTACAGAGGAAAGAGGAACCCACCAGGAAATACAGCCTCACCTTGAATACAGTCTTTCTGTATTGCTCATCCAAGGGTGAAGGGGGTTGAGGTCCTCCATTTAGGTCTGTCACCACATAATCAAACTTAGTCTTAGCAGGTACATCTAAAAGAGTGGGATGCCATTCCACCTGTCTCAAAACCAACAAACAGTGTTTCAGTGAAAAACGTTCAAGGGCATTAAACCAAGGACTCCCAAGAGCATTAAACTAATGCTGGAGTATTACAGCATACTGCCTTGTCAACAACTCAACATGGAGACAAAGAGATCCCTTCACATAGCTCACAGAGAAACGAGAGCAGTGCTGCTCTCTGGATTTGCAGATCTGATCTAAAGGAAATAAATACAGTACTTGCTTTCTTCCCCTTACAGGAGAGGAATCTGCAGGAAATCACAATTGCTACTGTTTGTTACACACTGAAAAGCTGCTGTAGGAGCCCACCTGGGCTAACCCCTGCCGGCTCCCCAGGTCACCTTGGTGGGAGCTGGGGGAGCCAGATCAATTGTGGTAACACTGAGGCAGGAGCCACACAGTTGCTGAGCACCCGCTGCAAGGTGCAGAACTTGGCCTTGGAGCAAAGTCCATGGGCACAGCAGCCCTGGAATGCCCGTCCCTGCATCCTGCCCCTGAGGGCTCCCAGCAGTTGTAGCAATTGTTCCCTCTGCTGTCATCTGTCCCACTAATGAGCTATCGCTGTCCCACTTTACAGAAACACAGAAATAATTAGGTTGGAAAAGACCTTTGAGATCATCAAGTCCAACCTGTGACTGAACACCACTTTGTCAACCAGACCACAGCACCACGTCCAGTCTTTCCTTGAACATCTCCAGGGATGGTGACTCAAACACCTCCCCTGGCAGCCCGTTCCAATGTCTAATCACCCCCTCTGTGAAGAAATTCCTCCCAGTGTCCAACCTGAACTTCCCGTGGCACAGATTAAAGACTGTATTCTCTCATCCTGCTACTTGCTCCCTGGGAGAAAAGCCTGACCCTTACCCAGCTACAACCCCCTTTCAAGAAGTTGCAGAGAGTGATAAGGTCATCCCTGAGCTTCATCTTTTCCAGACCAACACCCCCAGCTCCCTCGGTAGCTTTTCCTAACACTTGTGTTTCACACCCCTGCCCGGGTCCATGGCCTTTCTCTGGACTTGTTCCAGCACCTTAATGTCCTTGCTGTATTGAGGGACCCGGAACTGGAGAGGGATGATGCTGGCCACACTATTGCTGCTCCAGGCCTGGATGCCGCTGGCCTCCTTGGCCACCCGGGCACACTCTGGCTCGTGTTCAGTCGCTATCGACCAGCACCCCCAGGCCTTTTTCCACTGGACAGCTTTCCAGCCACTCTCACCCAAGCCTGTAGCGTGGGGTGCAAGCTCCCGAATTCCCACGCTTTCCCCTCAGAAATTACTCTCGGGAAGGGGAATAAACACCAAACCATCAGGCTGCCGGGAGCAAGGCGGTAGCTCAGCAGCGGGCACGCCGCCGGCTCGGGGTCGGGACACCTCCCGCACCGCCCCTGCCCTGCCCTGCCCTGCCTCGTCCCACCCGGAGCTCACCGGCGCTGCCCCCGGCAGCGGCCGCAGCGGGGTGCGCGCCCCGTGCCGGAACATGACCTGCACCAGCCTCAGCTCCAGCTCCCGGCGCCGCCCGCCCGCACCGCCGTCCCGCCCGGCCGCCGCCTCC
>VZTR01029538.1:944558-1003040 GCA_013400775.1 Chaetops frenatus | reverse complement strand
TCCCGGCGGGCGCCGCGCAGGGGAACAGGGCGGTGCTGGGCGGGACCGGCGGCGCCCCCGCCCCGATGGGGGCACGGCCGTCACCGCAGCCCGCCGGCGTTCCTGTGGCTCTGCTCACCGCCTTCTTTTCGTTCTCTTCCCTGGGGGGGCCTACCGGGGCGCGAGTGTGCACAGTAATCCTGTGTAGCGTTCCAGNTAGTGTGGCCAGCAGGAGCAGGGCTGTCCATCTCGGCACTGGAACGCCGTGTACGGTTTTGGGCCCCTCACTTCGGAAAAAAAGACATTGAGGGGCTGGAGCGAGCCCGGAGAAGGGAAGGATCTGGAGCACGAGTGTTGTGAGAAGCCGCTGAGGGAGCTGGGGGTGTTTAGTCCGGAGAAAAGGAGGCTCAAGGGGGGACCTTATCGCTCTCTACAATCGCCTGAAAGGAGGCTGTAGCCGGGTGAGGTTCCGCCTCTTCCTTCAGGGAACAAGTGACAAGACAAGAGGACGCGGCCTCAAGTTGTGCCAGGGAGGTTCAGGCTGGGCATTCAGAGTGATTTCTTCAGAGAAAGGGAGATTAGGTATTGGAATGAGATGCCCGGGAAGGTGTTGGAGTCACGGTCCCTGGCGGTGTTCAGGGAGCAGGGCAAGGGTGAAGGAGAAAGAGGAGGGAGAGGATGGTGAGCTGCGCAAAGGGCAGAGGGAGGAGCCGCTGCAGGTGGTGAGAGGTTGGCACAGACACCAGGACCTGCACAGAAGGGATTTTGGTCATCTCCTCGTGTCTTTCAAAGCCCTGCTGTTCTGAAAGGGCTACCTCAGTTTTCTGAGCTTAAGAGTATGTGAAACACAGAGACACAACAAGAGCAGGGAGAGAAGGCGGAAAAAAAATATTTCAGAAGCCAAGAAAATAACAAATGAAGGAATCAAGCCTAAATCTTGTGTTGCAAGACAGGGAGGAGTCAAGAATGCTGAGGGGAGGGGCAACAGGAAAAAGCAATTAAGAGGGTGAGGGAGGGAAGGCGGAAGAGAGGTAGAGGTGATAGAAGGGAGCAGGGAGAGAGGCTCACAGTGAATTTATTTGTATTTCCATTCAAATGTTAGCCTGGAAAAAAACCCCGGTTCCTGTGAGTTTGTGAAGACTGGGACTGCAGGGTCCCTCCTGGGTGGCCCTGGCTGCTGCCAAGCAGCATTACTGGTGAGATATATTTTAGAATACACCATGCCACAGCAGGTGCGTGCAATTAGAGGAGAGATCTCCAAAATAGCAGGCGGCTGTCAATTTTTTAGCAAATGGTATTGCCCTGGTTTTTTTTTTTTTCCTTTGTCCAACTGTGTAGAAATTTATTCTAAGATGCACTATCTTTACAGAAACATTTTCAAAGGACTTGTTATTTTTACCCTTCTGTTGCTTTTTGTGACCAGACAAGGAGCAGAAGGCTAATCCAATGGCCACCAGGGGTGAATTTTTTTCCACTGAATGAAAGTAATGAGCTCTAATGAACAAGCAAGTTTCAGGAAACTTTCCACTCTGAAAGCAGAGGGCAAATTTCCTCCTGGTTGGAATTCAACCAAATTGCAATGATTGCTATCTTTGCGAAATATTACAATTGCTATAATTTGCCTTTTACAGTGCTGCAAAAATGCATCACACCTCAGAACACTCTGGTTTGATAAGTTTGCATTTACATCCTCCTTTTTTTTGAAGAGGAAACTGAGTCATAGTGAATTTTGTAATTTGACCAAGTCACACAGTTATTTTGTGGCTGATACATTGATAAGGTGTGAGGCCAACTAGCACGACTAGATTTTTTTTTGTTACACAATGTGGATTGAAATTAAGTAGTGCTTAAAAATACCCACAAAAGAAACTATTTACCCTAATGAGTTTGTGTGTTTTATTGGGTTTTTTTGGACTAAGTGAACACATTGTCCCTGAACAAAGGTAAAGGATGGCCAGGTTGGATGAGGCTCTGATCAACCTGGTCTAGTTGAAGGTGTCTCTGGCTATGGGGGGGGATTGGAACTGGATGATCTTCAAAGTCTCCTTCCAACAGAAATCATTCTATGATGTTATCATTTTTTGGAAAGGGCAATAGCTCTTTGTGGTGTAAATCAAGTATTTACATTAAAATATTTGTATGGTAGAGGCAGCAATAGCATTTGGATGCCCCTGAAGGAGGTGGGTTTATTTCCCCCTGATTGGTAGGGGTCAGAAAAGAGACGTGTTGCCTTGACTTCTTTGGTTCCTTTCCCAAGAGCCTTTTGCTCAGCAAGGAGAGTGAACCGGAGATGTTCTCCCACAACTCTTCACCACACAGGCTGCAGCTGGGCTGGGAGCCTGGCTGCTGAGGAAGGGTGGCTTAACCAGCCTGGTGTGACTGCCCAAAGTGGGCACAAGCAGCTCCTGCCAAGCATGATATCTCTGTGTGCCAGCCTTGTTTTGGGGCAGCTCCACCTCTGCTGGGTGGAGTACCTGCTGCTCTGCCATAGCACAAAGTGTTTTCCTGCCCCTCCTAAAACTTTGTCCCCCCCCCCCCCAAAATGTTCCCATGACTGGCTCTCTGAGGGCAATGAAGGTGCTTTTGCTCTGGTCCCTTGAAGTGATCACAGCCACTGAAATCTCAAATGCAACCTGGGCAGGAGTTTGTGCAGGATTCATGTTTGGAATCACAGGCTGCTGCAGCCTGCAGCCAAAGGAGCTGTCTCCATTCCCAGCTGTGGAGCTGATGGTGATGTCTCTGTGTCCTGCAAGGACTGGTGACCACAGTGGCTATTATAAACCACTGGGTTTATGTCAGTCTGGGCATGGAAGCCTTCACAAAGGGCTGAGCTTTATTTATAAATTGTTTGAGCGTGCTGTGCTGCTTCCTGTGGAGCCGTATCACTCTTGTCTCCTTCAGTCTGTCTGTTGTGGTGAACCTTGTAGCCAGCTGCTTTGTGAGCAAGGCGCCTGGGGAAATGGAAGGAATGTTTCCATTGCTAAAGTCTGTGATCCTTTGGGGTGGAATTGGCAAAAATAAACCCCTAAATGCCACCGCAGACCAAGCCCTCCCTGCAAGACACCGTTCGTGGTACAGTGTACAGATCTGATGCATCTTGTCTCATTTTCTGCATGCTTTCACATCAGTGCTTTACCTTCCAGCAGTGAAATGATGTGTGTCGATACTTGCAGATCATAATTTAATTCCTGAATTCCTGCAGGTTATGTGGGAGAGTCCTGGAAGTCAGAGTTGTCCTATTTAGGGCTGGCATCATGAGGATGTTTTTGGAGATTTTCTTCCATGTATTTTAGAAACAGGTTATCAGACAGCTGGTAGTTTTCTGCCTCTTTTACCTGAGAAGATGTGGCTTTCCCTCACTTTTCTTTGTCATTTCCAGGCTTGGGCATTCGGTCACTGTCTGTGTGGCAGCGGGAGAGCTGGAAGCCGGCCCTGTGCTGGCGACGAACCGACTGTGCCAAGGTTCATCCCCTGCCCCGTAACCCAGCGCAGAAGATCCATTCCCTGCCTTCTGTTTTTCTTTTGTTCCAACTTTGTCATCCTAAACTGGATGGTGCCTGCAGCCATCTGCTGCATTTGGTAGTCTGCGGCATCACGCCGGCTCAATTATGCGCCGCTCTGGGAGAGCAGCAGGCCAGTTTTCTCCTCAGCTTTGAAAGAGTGTTTTTCCCTTGCACGGGAAGGCTGAGGGAAGTAGGAGCCTCCAGAAGCAAGCTGGATGAGCTGTTCCCAGCCATGTCAGGTGGACTCTCCGTGCCTGTGCAGTCCAGGTGTGGTGGGAGAGCTGCCAGTCTGTCACTGTGCCCGAGATGCTGCATCCTGGGACTCAGTGCTCCGATGCCATGGCAGATGTGCTCCCCTGTGGCAGCACTTAACCATTTGGCACTTTCAAACTTTATCATCTCGTTTACTTTTTGTGAGTGTATGTTAAACCAAAGGTATTTCTATTAAGCCAAATGTTCTGGGATGATATGAAATTAAAAAGGAGGTAGTGCAAGTGTAAATTACATTTGCTTTTTTTCAAAACAGCCACGAGAGAAGGGCTACAAAGAGATGATGTTGAGCCTTAGAGTGGATTCCTAGCAAAGTTGTTTTGTTATGCTTTCATACTCAAAGAGAAGTGACCAAGCAGGAGGATCTATGTGTGTGATTCAGCCTGTGACATCAGTCTTCTTCCTGTGGTAGACAGAGGAGACACAACCAAAATCTGGGGTCAAATGTTATCTATTTTTTTTTTTTTCCACAGGTTTCGGGTAAATTTTGAGACTCCAGGACTGCTTCATGTTTTCTTCTTTGCCTTCTCTACAGGTAGGGGACCTGATGGGTTTCAACATGCAGCCATCCATGTTTTGAATCCTCCTGGGCTGTTGCCCTGATAATTTTTCCCCTTCAGTAAATTCTCCTCTTCATTACATGAGGATAGGGGTCAGATCAAGTGGTGGGAAGCTAGAAAACAGGGACTTGTGCTATTTACATTTAAGACATTTCTGGCCCCACCAGCTGTCCCCTGTGTGTTATTTTCAGAAGGTCAATAATCCACAGGAGGTCAGGAGGGTGGAATTGTGTGAATATATTGGGTGAAGGAAATCAAGATGCTTGGAAGTACCCAGGCCTTGTGATGACAGAGTCCAGATCCCAGATGATTCTGGCTGGGAGAACTCAAGAAGAGTTCTCAAAGTGCTGCTTGCATGGCTAGGAAAGGCTGCTCAGCTGGCTGTTTGTTAGCTGTTTTCAAGAGTCATTTGTGTTTACACTGCTGGCAGGACCACCTGTTCTTTTTTTTGAACAATAATATGTGTGTGTGTGTGTGTGTATATTGCTGCATTTCTGCATTTATTTTTAGCCCTTTCTAAAAACCCCCGACAGGTTTGAAAGATGCTGTGGATTGTGAGTGGTGCCTGGCAGCATTGCTCACATTGATGGTTGTCAGAATTTCCATGCTAAATCTCTACTTTGAAAGGTTTATAATTCATCCTTCTATTCCTGGTCCTGCAGCTCTCATACCCTGGAAAAAATAAAATAATAATAATAAAAAAAACCCAAACCAAAACAAAACCAAGGAACTTTTAAAAAACTGCATTTTCCATATGGCTTTGGGGAAATCAGACTTGTTGGCCTAAATGAGAGCTTTTCTAAAGCAGATATTGGGTATGTCACTTTATTTTTCAGCACCTAATTGCAAATGTGTGGCAGGTCTCTTTAATGTGTTTTATATGGTCAAATGGAGAAGCTGTTTTCCATATCAGGCTGATACAGGCACTGGATGGTGTAAAATGTCAGGGAGCCAACAACAGCTAGCTCCCCACCAGCAGCTCTGAGGAAGCATAAAACCAGCTGAATTATGTCAGAGTTTGGGCAGTCTCCACATCTGGGATGACACCATTTGCAGAATCACAGCTCCTTGTATCAAGAACTAGCAGAGAGATGAGACATACCATGGTTTTTTACATTCATAAACAAAGGAATCCAGTACAAAGCAGAAGCCGATAATTTTAAGAAATACATAGTTGCCCCTTATTAACTTTATGGTCCATATTTTGGTAGTGTCTCCCGCCCATGCAGAGCAAAGCAGGTCGCAGTTGTTAATCTGCACCAGTCCCTGGTGAAATCCTACCCACCTCCTGATGGTTCCTGGTGCCCACCTAGGAGAGATGGTGTTGGGAGGAGATTTAACAGTGCTACTGAAAATGCAGAGCAAAACAGGCACCAGCACACAGGAACCTGACTCATGCAACAGTGGTGGAAGTAGTGAGCTGCATCTCTTCTGAGAGTTTTCCCAGGTTTGGAAAGCTGTTGGAATGTTGGATGCAAACAGTACATTTGTATGCAGGCAGCAGGCACTAATTCAAAACACAAAGGTAATGAACTTGAAACTGGGTCCTGATGCACAGTGAGGAGCGAGGAGGGAGCACTGGGAACTTGAGCTGAATCAAAGTCAGGGTAATTTCTCATGCAGCATTCAGCAGGCCGTTCAAACTCAGATTATCTTTTGCCAGATGGGAATTACACTTATTCCCTGTCTCTCCAGGAAGGCTGTGGGGTAGCAAAAGTACATGCAGAAGGCTTTGTATGTGCAAGAGCTCAGCTGTTTTTTCACACTGTATTAGTAGCTGTTTGAATGACAGGTACGACCTTTCCTTCAGGTCTTTTCTGGCAGCTCTGGACCCTTATGGTTATGAAAACACTGCTATTACAAAATGGAAATAGTTAGGCTGCTCTTGTGCATGTTGCATGGGTACACACACAGTATTGCTCAAGACACAGGGCTTAAACGCTTTTATCCTGGTTTATCTTCCTCTGAAACTGATTTTTCTGAAGACACAAAGGTTTTTTAGTCTGGTTTCCCTGTGCATCTATGGCCTATCTCAGGTCATGGCATTCCTGTAGGCTCTCAGCACCTCCTTAGTGGGAGGCAGGGGTCACTATATTTTTTTCAGATGGGCATTTCAGACAGGGAAAGCCAAAGATGACTGGCCTGTTGTCAGACATAAAACTTCTTGGAGTAGGAACCTGAGGGCACTCTCCAAATTTCCAGGGTGGTGCCTGAGCTGCCTGTCCAGGCTCAGTGTTATCTTTTGCTGCTGTTCTGATCCCATCTGGCTGTCAGCTGTACCAGCCAGTGCTCCGTGGGTATTTATGCTGCTGCCAGTTCTCATGTCTCAATTGGGAGTCATTTAATGCGGGTGACTGAGATTCCTGGAGAGGAAGAATTTGAAGTATCCCAGACAATGGTATGGCTGACATAGTTTTTGTCGTAAGACTATGTTTTAGTATTAATTTTAAGGACTGTTGGCACACATGAGTTTTTCTAGGGCTTCAGGATCTGTGGTTTCAGCCATGAAAAAGGGTCAGAGGCACAACAGTCTTGGTATTGGAGTTTAATATCCTTCCCTTGTAAAAAAATAGAATAAATGGGAAGACAAACACATGATTTAAAATTTCCAGTGATGGTGAGATTTTAAGAAAGAGGCAGCACAATATTTTTCATGATGCATTTGGCATTTTGGAAGAAAGATTCCTGGTAAAGCCTTGACTGCAAGTCAACAGAGTCAGCACCTGAGTCAGAGAGGGAAATGGGGCACAGCTCCCTTAGTAAAAAACTTTATTGCATGTTCTCTTACTCTCAATTACCCTAATTTGAAGCGGGGAGCTAATGAATATTGCTAAATGGTTTGAAACAAACAGCAGCACTGTGGACAAAAAATAGTCATTATGAGCTATAGTGTATCAACCACAGTGAATTTTTCACAGATTTGTAGATTTTAATGCTGGGGTGACTGGTCTGGCTGTTTGCTTAGTGTAGGGGAGAGGACCTTACCCTATAATTTCCAATGGGGTCAGTAACTTCTATTGGTACCAGTGCACACCTTTTAAAATCCCATCACAATAATTAGAAATTACCTCATCCCTAGACTGTGCTTTCTAACTGTTAATTAAAATAATAGTTCTCATTGTAAGAGTGCTTCTGTCAGAAGAGCAGACAGCAGTCAGAAATGTTGTTCCTTTTGCATATCAGGATTAAAACCCTTCTCACCTTTGTCTTGGGAAGTGAAACAGAGCAAGCTGCAGACTCCCACTGCAGGCCAGTCTGTGGTGCAGAGATGCTGGGGGTGACAGGGGAGATGACACTGCATGAGAGTACAGAGCAGCCAGGCCAGCCTGTGTTTGTGATTGTGTGTCTGAGGTGCTGTGGGTGTGTGATGCTGTGAGGTGGATGTGCTCTGCAGCCTCACTGCTTGCTTAGAAATGCTCCTGGTGTAATGGCAGCCCTGATTTGGGGTGTGGGAGGAGTGCTTTGGAGTGTGCCAGGTGTGCACTAGGGCAGGAAAAGGGATAAAGCATCTCAGCCTTTTTCCTTTGATGATCTGGGGCTCTCAAGCACCTCACTGTGATGTGCTTGAGTGGTCAGAGATATCCATCAGGAATCAGTGAGGATTATTCCAAGTTCTCTTTCATTTAATGAATGTCTTCAGTGTTGATTTAGGACTGGGTGCTTTAATGAACTTTTCAGAAATTCCTCAAATTTGGCATTTCTCTGGAAATGTCAGAGATGAATCTGGTGAAGCTAGAAATAAGGAGAGCAAAGTGTAACTCTATCCTAAGGAAATACAAGGCTACGGAGGGAAAAAAAATTCCCAAACTTAATTTCAGAGGAAAAAAAAACAGGTGAGAAAAGAGTTCTTGTGATCTGCAAGAATTGAAAAAAATGAATTGAACTGAATGTGAAAAATGAATATGAGTTGGAATAAAGTGCATTTTTCTGTGAATATGCAGCAAAGATGATGTCCATTTCTGCTCTCTGTGTGTACCTAAGTGCCTTTGAATCTGGGCTGAAGTGGATAAAAAGCAAGGTGGGAAAGAAAACACGGTTTCATTGGACTACATGATTTTGCAATGGCTAATTTTGGGCACTTGTTTCTGAAAAGTCTTGCCTGTAGCCTGGCACACATCAAACTGGTTCTGTCAGAAGCACTTTTCAACCTCAAACTTTGTTCCCAGGCTGAAGAGCTGGCATGGCATTTACTCCCAAACCCAAACAAATAGCAGCAAGTTTCTGACCTCAGGCTTGCCTCTTGCTGCTAATCTGATTCCTTTTAAGGGTAGGAGCTGGTGGTTAACATGATTTCTGGTGAAACCCTGCTTACAGCTGAATATGAGTGTGTTGGGTTTTGCTGGGGCTGTTGATAAAAATGTCATGGCCACACACCCATATCCAGTTTCTAGGAAAATCTTTCTATGTGTCTTCTGCATTCTTTATATTGTCATATGGCTGACCATCACTGACATGTCTTCTTAAGATTAGGTTCATGTCCAATAAAAGCATGAAATTTAACTCTCTTTTGGGTCCCTACCAGTTAATTTTGACCCCTGGCTTGGCCCAATCTGCTTTACCCCCTCCTGTCTAAAACAACTTTATCATAAAGAGGAGCTCTTGCTTATGAATAGTGAGTCACAAACCCCAGCTCTGAGTAATCCCTGAGCAGCTGCCTGCTGTGATCCAGCCCCGAGAGGTGGAGATGTCCTCTCAAAAAATAGCAGAGGTCTGCAGTAGACTTGGTCTTGCTCCTGCAAATGCTGCATTGGGGTTGTTTTTCTTGCCTGTCATGCACCAGCCAAACAGAGTTTCTAATACAGAAATGAAAAGCTGCCTAATTTTCTAATAAAATGTAGTCACCTGGAGGGAAGAGAGTGGCTTAATGTAGCAGCAGTACAGGCCTCAGTCCAGGAATAATTTTAAAGGAATGTGTAAATATTGCAGCTTTTCTGCATTTTGCTTTCTGACTTGCTCTGGAAAAACAGTTTTTCCCAACCTATGTGGAATGATTGCTTTTATTCACCCAGAGACCAGGGGGTTTGTGTTAATGGGCTGGCTCTGAAGCCTGGCTCATTACAGGACAGGGGAGTGGGGTTTTGTGCTGGTGCTGCAGTGTGATCATAGAATATATTGATTTGGAAGGGACCCATCAGGCTTATCAAATCCAGCTCCTGGCCCTGCACAGGACACCCCAAGAGTCACACCATGTGCCTAAGAGAGTTGTCCAAACACTTCTTGAACTCTGTCAGGCTTGGTGTTGTGACCACTATTTCCCCCAGGCAGTACATCACCGTTCTCTTAGGCATTTTCTATTACTAATCTAAATACATTTAACTGGCCTTAAAATAACTTTGGGTGAGTATTTATTGCATAAAGTCTCCAGTGGAGGTGTGTTGTTTGGTTTGTGATTGACTACACAGCACTGGATTGGTTACACAGTCCTGTTTGTGCTTCCTGAGGGCTGGAGGAACACAGAGCTGCCTCTGGGGTGGATATTGGCCCATATGAATTCAAAATTTGGTTTCCTTGACTGACATTTACTTTCTGAGAACTCTGTTGTCCGTCAAACTCAATTGCTCAAATGTCTGTGGGAAACCAGTGGTGGTATGTGAATGTGGCCTCAGCAAATTCATTTTTAAAAACATGAACCAATGTTTACTGGAGGAAAAATGAAGCATTTCTGCATTATTTGGCTACAGTGAGTCTTACAAGCTCATTTGATCCTCTTTCTCTTTCTGTCATCAGATTTTCATGACAAAGTTATATATGTATGGTATTACAATTCCCGAGCTCCCCAGAAAGATCTTTAATCATCTAGACTGTATAAGCAACGAACACTTCAGGCAAAATCAAAGCTATTAATTTTGCACTTCAAAGTCACAGTTTTTCCCCCTACAAAGTGTATCTTCTAGAGCTGCCACTCTCCATCCTCATTCCCAGTCTATCCATACCTCTGGTGCTGCCACTAACCTGAATCACTGAAATGTTCTTTATTCACAAATGTGTGCAGAACCTGCCATCAGCCCTGTATAGGATCCCCTCCTGGGAGGGAGGGGAGGTGCTGGATTCCCTCAGGGACACTTAGAGCCTGGGCATCCTTCTGGCCACACTGCGTGGTTGTTGTGAGCCTCCCAAGGGAGCTCCCCTGGGAGCAGCAGCTCCCCTTGTGCCTGTGTTAGTCCCAGGTTTCCCTGGAGGCAGCAGTGCCAGCAGGGAATTTGCTCTGCAGTGCCTGCCATTGCTGTGTGTCAGGCTCTCTGCTATGCTACGCTGACTTTTTGAGTTCTGAATTTCTGCCTTCTTTGTGCTTTGGTCATTTGCAGTCCAGTCAAGCGTGGTCTCATCCCTATGAACACGCAGTGCTTTTGTTCTTTGGGGTTTAGGTCTTCCTAATTCCTTGGCCTCAGTGATGTTTCACGGAGAAGTGTTTGAAGGGAGATTGTGTAGTCTGTCATCTTACCTGTTCCCTTCTAACAGTCTGAAATGTTATCAGCATCGAATTAACTTGAGTATTGTCTTGCCCACATATTCTGAAAGAGGGCCATCACTTTTGAGTCTCTTGTTCAATTTCTCCCTCAAATTTCTCTTAGCCTGCTCAGCTGTCCCACTGTGCTGTTTGTGGAGAGGAACTCAGAGGCATGACCTTGTCTCAGTTCAATACTTTATTAGTTTTGGCATTCTATGTATTTTTAAATATAGGTTTTCCTATTATAGGATTAAGTATTTCTGTTTTAAAGGCTTCTTGAAACACATTTCTCTGTCCTCCTATCTCAGGCTCGGCAGCTGATCAGCACAAGGCCGTAGATCAGAACTGACTTCTGGCTCCTTCAGACACTACCTAGAGGAGGAAATGGTGCTGACCAAGGAGATAAGTGAGGCTGGTGTTCCTGTCAACTGTTGGTTCCAGCTGTTGCTGGAGAATTCACAGTTCTGGGAGTCTGAGCAGTCCCAGCAGGTAGAATAGGAGAAAAGAGGGGCAAGAACAGAATGAAAAGCTCTCATGTTTCCTCTTTTTCCTTCTCAGAGCATTGTCTTTATAATGCTGCCTTTTAAAGATTGAGTACCTATCCAAGGACTGAATTTAATATGTAATGTTGATTCAAGTCACTACTCTTAGATTGTCTACCCATCCATCTGGTACAAAGCAGTATATACTAAATCTGTCTGAAAGGACAGGCCAGCCTGAAGTAAATGTGCTCCTATCATGGTGTGACAGCCTGGCCAGCCCTGACAGTGGGTTCCAAGAATCACAAGTTTATGGTCTGTCAGCTAGTGCAAACATCCATCCATCAAATATCCCCCACTTGTTATACCTAGAAGATAGAACCATGGAGGCATTAAGAAATGAGTGGCAGAGGGAAATTATCTGCTCTGATACATGCAGTTTCAAGGATGAGAGAGAGCTGTGATGCTCTCAAAGATCACCAAAACCCCACCTGGGAGCATGGTTGGATCACAGGGGTCTGAGACAGCACAGAGGAGCTCCTTGTCCTCTTTTTTCAGCTCTACCTTACCCTCCAGCAGAGACAGTAGCTGGGAGTTTTTAAAGTTTGGTCTATTGCTGGTTTTAAGCCAAGACTAGTTTATTAAACAAGGTCTGTGTTCGTGCTTGAGTGGCTTTGCTAAACATTAATGTCACTCAGTAGCCAAGTGTTCCACGGGGAGTGCTCCTGACTTCCCCAGTGCCTGTCTCTCACAGCAAGGTGGCACCCTAAGGGACAGGCATGCTCAGGGCTGTGCACATGCCAGTTAAAAAGCCGAGGTCTGCAGGACCAGTCCTGCAGCCCAGTGGGGGTTTTCAGCTCGGGTCTCATCCTTCCCTGAGCTGAGAACCCCCAAACCACGGCTCCTTAATCTTCAAGGCTCCCTGTTGTTTCTAATGCAGTTCAAGGTCCTTGTCCCAGTGTCCTCATTGAATTCTGGGTTCGTTCTTTATGCCTCCCCTCAGGCTCCTTGCTGGGAGTACTTTACTGGTCTCCAGCTTCCCAGCCTGCAGAATCCCATGGGATGGGAGATTGTGTGGAGAAAGGGAGGAACAGCACTTCCTTTGGGTGGACAGAGAGATCCAAGGCCAGAAGGAGGGAGCCTGTGAAAGCTGGAAAGTGGGAGAGCAAAGGATAAATTTCAGAGGAAGGACAAAGCTGGGGGAAGAAAAATAATTTCTTTGGGCTGAGCAAATACATCTGAAGAGATTTGAGTACCCACAGGAATGCTGCAGAGATGGTTAGGGGTGGATTCTCTCAAGGCCTTGTCTCTTAAAAAGGCTTCAGGGCTCTGTTACTGCACAGACAAGCAGTCAGATGCTTGGGGGACAGGTTTTGCTTCCCTCTTGCTGCTGAGTTGGCCTCACATCACAGGTGGCCTCTCTGGGCACAGAGGTGTGCTGGGATGTGCAAGGACATGCAAGGAGCAAGCGTTTGCAAGAGGATGGAAGCTCTGCTCTCTGACCAGCTCCTCCTTGCTTGGTAATGCAGAGGCAGGCAGGGGAGCTGGGGGAGGGTTTCTGTTAGCTAGTCAATCAATCAATCATTTCCTTTGTTTATTATTTACCCCCCTGGCCAAACCCCTCATTCCTGCCACCCTGGGCAATGGGAATTGTTGTGATCTCTGAGCAGCAGAGGCTGGCAGGCAGCCTGATCCCTGCTAGCAGCTCATTCTCAGCCATGTGAGAGGAGAAACGTCCAAAGGAGAGGTGGAGTTAGAACTTTATTAGGAGAAACCTAGACACAACTGACTAAAATCTCATGTTAAGGAAAACACACAGGTCTTTTCAGGATTAAAAAATACAAATATATAAAAACTTAAAAACAAAAACATGGTTTCCCCCATCTGAGTGTGAATGTGTATTTAAATGTACAGGGAGCTGTACCAAAGCTGTGTATCAGGAGCAGGGATTCACTTTCAGTGGCCCTAAGAGAGGGAATGGCTCAGTTCCCTCATCAGCTGGTCCCAGGCCCTTTGCTTGTGCAGTCCAGTGTCAGGAAGCTGTGGCCTGTGTCTGAAAGGGCAGTGCAGGGTAAACAACAGGGAGCAGCTTGGCTCTGTTTAGCAGATCTTTAACAGAGGGATGTCAGCTCTGCACTGCAGAAACATATCTTGAATGGGGGCTGCCTGCAGACCTCACCCACCACTCACGGTGCAGCCTCGGGCCCCAGTGGTTGCTCTGACAGGCTACAGCAGTGGAGAGACGTGGTCCATGGGTGGTTTCTAACACTGTGTGTGCTAGGGATGCAGAGGATGGCCTGGAGGCAGAGCAGAGACTTGCTGTGGGGACAGATAACTTGACCTGTTCTGGCTGGCAAGCTTGAGAGGGCAGGCAGGAGCTGAATGATGTGCAGGACCTGAGGAGGACTCTTCCTGCTTGCAGAGGATGCTGAAGTGTTTTGGTAGGTTGGTGAGAAGACACAGGCCGTACCTCTTCTGCAGATAAACAGAGGATGCTTTTCTCTCAAGTGGGCAGCTGGCAGCAGACTTTCAGCAGCATTCAGGTTGCTTGAAAGATGAGTTTCAAAAAGGGGGAAACCACTTTGTTTCTACATGATACTCCTAAGATATCTGTTCTCACAGGAGATGTCTTACTTAGGATTGATGACATAAGTATCTTGGGAAAATTCCCCAGGCTTCATCAACTGGTCATCTAAGTGATTTCCCTGGGGCCAGTCTGCTGCACTGTCTTAGGACTGAGGAAGGGATTCCAATGTTAGACATGAGGCAGCTGTGCACTGGGGACCACGGATGTCCTTATTTATGGGCAAGCGTTCTTATATACACAGTGTCAAAAAATTCAAGTAGGATTTATTGTGTAGGTAAACTGGAATTAAATATCTGGGCTCAGGTAGAGAAAGGGAAGGTTAGAAAGAGCCAAAATGAAGCAGATGAGAAAATCTTTCTTTCAGAAAGCCTACTGGTGTGTTTCTGCTCCCTGCAGGTGGGAGAAGCTTCAGCTCAGTATAATTGCCAAGCTGATGTTGCAAATGTTGAATAGAGACCACAGAAGATGTAGAGGTCCAGTCAGTCTGTTGAATACTGTGTCACAGTGGATACCCACTGGGCAGGAGTCTGCTGGCCTGTGCTCCACCAGGCTAAAGCTGGAGAGTCTCTTATCCCTGTGGGTTGCGTGATGAAAATATGGCTGAGGGCTTCATATCCCAAGATTGGTGTCTCTCTTCAGTGCCTGTGGCTGCCCCTGCCTGGAGCTGTGAGAGGTGCTGTCTGCAGTACAGCGACGATGTTGGCTGGCAAGGATAGAGAGGATATTAAAACAGAGAGGTTAGGGGCAAGAGTTTGGAGTCCACTTTGCAGAAGTTTTACTGAGCGCTGGGGACAGCTCCTTCTCCTCATCCCTGCTGGAGACATGTCACACAGACAGATCATCCGACCTTGCCTTGCTGCTGGCACGGCTGGCCTTGCTGAACCGGCGTTTCTCGTTGAAGTAGTTCTCGGGGAAGGCGGGTGCCGCACATTCGCTGGCAACCTCTGGACTCTCCACATAGCTGGACTTAATGAAGGGCCCTCCCTCAGCAGCATCCTCCTGGCCGTGGACCCTCTCGGTGGCGAAGTTGGCGGTGTTCTGCTGGGAGGCCATCTTGTTGCTGAAGGGGCTGATGAACTTCCCGTTGGGGCTTGACAAGCACTGGTTGAAATCCGGCGGCGGGGTGTACATCTGTGCCCTCTCTGCCTGCGGGGCAGACTCCAGCCTGCCAGGGGCTGTGCTGGGGCTGGCTTTGTAGGACCGGGAGCACCTCTCTTTGGCTTTCTTCCAGCCCAAGTGGTACAGCTCGGCCAGGCTGAGGAAGAGGGAGAGCACTGCCACGGCCAGCATGAAGACGATGAACACGTTCTTCTCCGTGGGGCGGGACACGTAGCAGTTGACGGGGTGGGGGCACGGTGCCCGCTGGCAGATGTACAGGGTCTCCAGGAAGATCCCGTACAGGACGTACTGCCCCACAATGAAGGCCACTTCCATGGCAGTTCGAATCAAAATGCTGTAGACGTAGGTGTTCAGCAGGCTGCCCCTCAGGATGATTTGGCCTCCTGCTTCATCCCAGCCAGACAGCTTAGTCTCCTTCTCGGCCAGGGAGCACTTCTGCTGGTAGTACGTGTCACCGCCGTTTTTGTTCTCTTGGGCCTCTAATTCTGCCTCCTTCATCTTCCTCTTCTCCTCCATGCGCACCGTGTGCATCGCGTGGCCCATGTACACCAGGGAGGGGGTGGAGACAAAGATGATCTGCAGGACCCAGAAGCGGACGTGGGAGATGGGGAAGGCCTTGTCATAGCAGACGTTCTCGCAGCCGGGCTGCTGGGTGTCACACATGAAGTCAGACTGCTCGTCCCCCCAGGAGGACTCGGCGGCTGTTCCCAGCACCAGCATCCGGAAGATGAACAGCACGGTCAGCCAGACTTTCCCCACCACTGTGGAGTGCTTGTGGACCTTCTCGAGGAAGTCTCCCAGGAAACTCCACTCCCCCATTTCTGCTCACCAGGATGGGTGAGAAGACTTCAGAGCTGGATGTGATCCTCTGTTGGGAGAAAACAGACAGTGGTTCTAAGGAGGGTTAGGAAGTGCCCAGCTGGTAATGGATGGAGTAAGATCTTTCATTTTGGTTTTGTGTCAGAGGAAATGTTTTCATTTGACTTGAAATGAATGAAGTCTGGTTTGCTGAAAACTTTGTTTCACATCCACTGGAAACCTTGTGTTGTGTTTGGGATGGTGTCAGAACCCAAGGCACAGAAAATCTGCAAGGCCTTGGGCCTGCCTGCTCTGAGTTTGAAATGTGTACTGGATTTGATCTAAAGCCAGGGAAAAGCTTCCAAACTTACTGACCTATAACAAAGATTTAGGTCTGTAGTTTAAGAAAAGGCATGTTAAGTTAGATAATAGAGGGTTTTACAGTGTGAAATTTAGGCATAGAAGTAGTTATAGAATAAAGTAAAAAGTGTAGGGTGTGGTGATGTAGAATAGAGTAATAGAGAACTGTAGGACAGTTGATGATTGGATGAAAAATTCCGCAATGTGGCAAACAGTGTAATACAGATGTGATTAACTATTGGTGTGAGAAGAGAAATATATCTATGTGGCAATTATCTATTGGCCAATTAACCTTTAAGAGACCTTGTAACCTGCAATCTTGTGACCATTCTGCACACTATGGCTGACTTCTGCAGTCCTCTGTGAAGGAGTTCTCATGACTCCCGGAGACCGTAGCAATAAATAACACTTTAAAACATACCAGAATGATCTGGTCTCTAACCCAACTATCCCAATACGATTTTTTTTTCTTTTTAAATTTAGCTACTGAAACAAAAAGTGATTTTTTTTTTTTTTTTACATAACTCATCTACGGCCTGCTAAATGAGGTCCCAAAACCTTGAGGGTGAGCCAGATTTATTTTTGATTCAGAAAGTCCTTTCCCTATAATCTCCATACTGCATCCTCTGTGGGCTGGGTAGTTAATGCAACATTCATCTGTCTGTGGACTGCACTCTGGAAAACCCTTAGTGGGCTGATCCCCTGGGAGATAAGACTGGCATCTACAGCCTGGCCTGAACTGTGGCATTGTCACACATTGCCCTTGTGTAATACCTGCACCAACACCTGGAATGTGAAGTGCTTGCAGCTCTGGGCTTCCTTTACCAGCTCAGTGCCACCACTGAAGTGCAGAGAAAACTTTCCTGTTGCCCTCCTGCTTCCTGTTGGTAGGTTTTGCTCTGGTTTTGCAGTGTTGCCAGCTGCATTTCATTTACAAGCTGCAAATGTTTAGGGGAGCCCACTTTGTTGGGCTGTGCCAGACCTGGAAACCTAATCTGTCATGCCTCTCTGAGAGGGAACTGCTGCAAAATCTGAATGGTGGGTCTTGCTCCTTCCTCTCTTCTTCAATTCTGAGGAAAAATTCACAGTTCAAATGAAACAGACAAAGGAAAAAGCCTCCTTTGAAGTGCCTCCCAAGGACCAGCAGCTCCTGGGAAGTGCTGTTGGTAGGTGGTCTGATGACAGGAAAGGTTTGCTGGACTGGGAGTAACATTGCAAAGTGGAGATGCAGGAGAGCCTGCTTCAGTTTTGTTTCTTTCTCTGACTGACTGTTTCTGGCCAAGTCACTTAACCTGAAGGATAAAAAGAGAGCAGTGGGTTTAATCCATCTTTTGTGGGGCTCTGTGGGAGTGCTTGAGCAATCATTTGATCCAGTTATGCTCACCATACTTACCTTCATAGGGCACTGCAAAGCTCTCTCTGGTGCATGAGTTAAGGGCTGGGTGCTATAAAGTGTGCACTATTGCCTTGGAGCTAATGTCCTCCCACAGTCACTCTTTTGGAAAATAGCATTTTAATAAGTAAATGTAAAAATAATCATCATAATGAAATATTAAAAGCACTAGTCAAGGTAAATCCCAAAGCCACAGGGACCAAATTGTTAACTCTCCTTTATTGTTCCTTGTCCTGTCTTTAGGAGCCAATTATTTTTATAGTGCAAAGAACATTTGTGGAGAGCAGACACTGTTAAAAGCTGAAAATTTACTGTAGCAATATTGTGTAGATTTCCTGTGAGCAAAAGCTGGAGAGCAGATACACTTGTTGAGGGAACAATATCCCCTCCTCTAGTTATGTGAGTGATATAATTTAATGTAGCAGCACACACCATAATTCATCCCATCGTTTGTTCCTGTGCTGTGTCCAGCTGCAAGGATGAATGGGACAAAGATCAAAAGTTGAATCTTCAAATTCCAGGTGCTGCTGAGGGCTGCCCTGGGAAAGGTGAGGTTTGCCCAGGTAAGGAGACAGGGCAGTGGCCTCTTGCTACCCCACCACCTGTCAGAAGCCACTGAACAGGGAGAAGGGACACACAGGAAGCAAAGGATGGGGTTTGGCTCCTTCCTGCCCTGGCAGGCATGCTGCAGTCATGCTGATGGAGATCCTGGTGGCTGCTTGGCATATGCAGAAGCTCTGATCTGCTGCCAGCCTGGAGCTGGAAGAGCAGTAACACAGAAAATCAGCTGGTCTTTCTGAATCCTCTCATCTGCACTGGTGAAAACTGGCAAATGTGTGGGTCTGTCTTACCTTCCAAAATGGCTTTGGTGCAGTTACTGCATTCTGGAGAAATTAGCATATGGCTTCGTTCCAGGAGCACCAGGGGATTAAATACAGGCAGATAAATCAGTGATGGGAAATATTTACAGACTGTGGCACTGAAATCAGTGTGTTTGCTTTTTTTCCCCCAGAGTGCAGACAAGGCAACCAGCTACCTACAGCTCAGTGTTATGTGTGTCCAACATCAATATTCTCTAGCACAGCTGTGTGTGTGGAATATTCCTTACAAGGCAGCACGAGCAATGGTGGGTGTCCTCACTTTTCCAGGTGAGTTTGTTGTTTACTCATGCCTTTTCTTGTTTCACCTTGCTTGTTAGTGTAAATATGAACACAGTTCTCCCTGGCTGTGCAAAGGCTGAGTTTTTTCTTATTGCTGTAGGGAAGTACAATCACAAACTGAGCCCCTCTTCCCATCCATTCTGCTGTGTGCAGCTTGTTTGGGGTTTTACAATGGCTTGTTTTCCCCAGGGAAGGCTACGAAGCCTAGACTCTTGCAAATCGTAAAAATTAGGATGTGCGGGACACAAAGTAAAGCAAGCATAAGTGCAAGAGGAGTCCAGAAAGAAAAAAAAGTTAACGGATGCGAGAACAGCAATTTACCTGTCTCACACATGCACAGAATATTTCAAGAGGCTGTAAATCAGGAGGAACCAAGGCTGGAAGTTGTGAGGCTTAGGCTAGATAATAGGGACACTTCCTCTGCCCTCCCTTGCACACAGATTGTCTAAAGAAGGGACTGCCCAGCAGTGCCTCGTGATCGTCCTGCTACAGCTCCGTAGAGAGTGGAGGTGGCTGCTCCAAGGGCATTGGGGAAACAGATTTTGGAAACCAGGAGAAGGAGTTTCCCTCCTAGAGCAGCGTTTTTGGCTTAGGCATTTGATACTTATTAGCGAGCTATTTTTGCAGTGCCGGACCAAGGGTCTTCAAGAGCATCTAGTTCTCTGCTGCCAGCAAGAAAAGAAGGATTGTCACCTCCTGACAGCTTTTCCTGGCTATGCAGAGCTGCCCCTGACCTAGCCTTTCTCCTCATGGCTTTACTATTCTTGGGAATTTTCCATATAGCTCCTTTTCCTCATTCCCAGACTACTGTTGCCCTCACATGCTTTGACCTCTCAGCGTCTGAGCATCTGCAGCCTTTTATATTCCTAGTTTGGGCTCAGTTGGACAAATCTTGTCTCACTGTGGTGTGACCGGGCAAAAACCACCACTGGGTATCTTTGTGGGGTCTCAGCGCCTGATAGAAGACAGTCTTGGCAGCAGGGTCATGCATATTCATGAGCAGTCGTGGGCTGTGCCACCGCCCTTCCATGCTTTTGGCCGGCAGCTTTCGGCTGGATCCAGTCGGGAGCTCGCTCCGTCCCGGGATCCTGGCACCGGGAGAGGCGTGTGTGACACAGCCCAGCGCAGCTTGGCACAAACCCCGCGGCCTGGCCAGCCCAGCTTAATCATCACCTGGAACGCCGCTGGAGCTGAGCAAAACCCAGCATCACCCCAGCAGGCCAAGCATGGAGTCCGCTCAGCTCCGGGCTGCCTTGTGACTGCCAAATTCCACGATAAAAATACCCCGGCGGGGACGGCACCTGCTGGCACGCCAGCCACGGGCTGCTCTCTGCCGTTCCTTTTTTGCACTACCTTTATCTGCGGGAGGGGCAGCGTCTGTTGCCCTCTGAGCAGTTTTGCCCATCCTCTCGGTGATGCCACGTGCTCTGAAGGACAGGCCAGCATTTCACATCACTGCTGCTGGCTCCAGCACGCCCATTCTGCTTGGAACTAGCCAGGGCTCTGATGAGCAGCTAGGAAATCCACACCAGAGAGCCAGGAGGGCCGTTCCTGTGCAATCATCTTTATATGACTTTATTTCCCTAGGGGTTGATAGGAAGAAAGTTTTGCTCTCTTTAGAAGACAGGCGAGACTATCAGCAGTGATATAAATAGCAGAGCTCAACACTTCAAGCTAGCTTTTCCCACAAGGAAGGTGACAGGAGGTCGCCATCTCTGCAGGATGTTTCTAAAATAAAGTGGAGAGTCTGATTATAACACTGTTTCTGCTCTCCCTTGCTGGGCTCACCTCTTTCCCTTGGCAGATCCCAGGGGCACGTGGAGAGGCTCTCCAAGGAAGGCTCCTTTGTGTGAGGCAAGCACAGTTCCCATGGCTGGGGAAGGTATTGGATTCAAAGCCATTGTATTTTTGCCCAATCTCTGTGTGTGATTTGCTCAATCAGGTACAAATGTGTATCTCTGGGAATTACTGAGATCTCACAACAAAGTGGAGGCTTGAGGATGTTTTAAGAAGCTGACACGTGGCTCTGCACTGGAGGTTGGCTAATGCTACTTTACTTAAGGATCTCCAGCCCCTTGTTAGCAGCCTCACAGAATCCCATGCAGTGCAGATGTTGTCACCTCTGTCTTGCAGACAGTGATCACTGGGGTACAGAAGGGACAAACTGCTTTGTTTTGAGGTCACTGTGTTAGAGGCAGGCTGGGGACAGAGCTCAGGGGTCGTGACTTGAAAGATTGTGTCTTGTTTTTCTAGGCAGCACTGCCTCTTAAACCTCATGGCAGCAGTACAACACTGTTTCTACAGCACATCTGCTTCTACAGACCACAGCCCTTCTCTCCTGTGCCCTGAGACAACACTGTCTTGGCTACCTGAAAGAAAACCCTCTCCTGTTGCCCTTCCATAGCAGGTACACCTGGCAGAAACAGAGACTTTTTGTTTTGGTTTGGTTTTTGTTTTGTTTTGCATTGTGGGGACATGTGGCTTACAACATTAAATGTTAAAAGTTAGAAATGCACTGTGCAGACTAGGTGCAGTGCTTTGGATTACAGAGGATTTGTGATGCTAAAGCCCACCTGAGCAGATATCTTTTTGTTCAGAGTTTACTGGCACTGGCTCCTTCCTATGGATATACAACAGACAAGCAACAACCAATTAGGCTTGATCTCTCTGGCTTCATATATGCATGCATATGCTTATGATAAGTTTCTGCCTGAACCAGGCCAGTTCTTTAGCCAGATTTGTAACTCTGATCTGCATGTGAGCCTGGAATAAATAGCTTTGTACTGAGACTTTTAAAGATAAATGATTGACATGTTTGCATAGGTTCCATTCTAGTTCCTAGGGTTTGAAGTCTTGTGCTGAGCCAGAGTGACTTTGACTCTAGAGCTGAAATCTCATGGGAGAATAGCTTTGTGTTAACAGCTCCTGTCCCAGAAGACAGACATCCAATGTTTCTTATCTTTCTGCTCCTCCCAAGTTCACTGCAATTTCTGGAAGGGTCATACTGGTATCTAGACCACTGGCCCTCCTTGTAGTTGCAGACAGCTTGTTATTCCTTGATGAGGTGTGCTCTCCCCCTCCCCTCCAAATGTGGAAAATCTCAGAGTTCATGAAGAAGAGAGTGGGTGAGAAGATAAGGGAGTTGAATGACCCGTCACCTCCTACACACACAGGCACAAAACCATGAGGCACACAGAGACACAGACAGAGGGGAATCACTCAGCACCTTCAAGTGTGTACACCAGGGATGTGTTACACACACAGATGATAATAATATGTAAAATATTTTCATCTGAAGTGATGGTGGAAGCTGCAGACTCCCAGCCAGTTGAATTTTTATTAGTTGTCTGTCCAAAACCTCTAATGCTATTCCTCCCCCTGTGCTTTCATGCATCCAAATATGAGGGCCAAGCTCTGCCTGATGTAGTCTCTGGAGACCAAGAACAGAAGAGACCTTGAACTCAGATGAGTTAAGCTGTGGGATGAATTTATCCCACTGTCTTTGAAAAGCTGGCATCAAATTGTTACATGATAGTGGTATCCAGGCTTACACTTAAAATGCAGGGAGCACCTTCTAATTCTCTTGGGATTCTCTCTTTCCTTTGAGAAATGTGGGTCCCTAGAGAGCCCAACCTATGTGACAAAACTGGACTTGGGATAAACTAAATGAGGGCTCACCATGCTTTTTGCTAGGGAAGAAAAACCCCATAAATGCTCTCTCTAATGTAAATGCTGGAAAGTTGATGCTCTTTCCAGTATCTTTCTCTTTGCCAAGAGAAGATGACCTGGATGAATTTGCAGATGATGCTAAATTGGGCAGTCTAAAGTGGGCGAAATAGAGGTGAGGAGATAGCCAAAGAGGGCATAGGGAGCTCTGGAAAACATAAACAAGCTGAGAAGTTTTGGGGCTGCTGTAGTAAAAGCTGTTCCTGAGCTCTGCTGGGAGAAGCTGATCTCAAGCAGTGCTCAGTCAGTAGGAAGGGCTGGTGTAAGGAGATGTGCAGTGATGGAAAGCCTCACACTGGGCACAATATAGCAGCAATAAAACCTGCCCATGTGATTTTAGGCTGGTTCACAAACTGAATGAGATGCAACTTGTTACGGTGTTGAAATAAAACAGACTGGAGCGGTAATGGGAGAAAGAGAGATCTCTCATTCAGACTTTTTCCATTCTTTCTTCCTTCCTCTCACCCCAGCATCTCTCTGCCTATCAGTTCTCCATGGTTTCCCTACACTCAAACTCCCTCAGAGAGCCCTGCCTCAGTTTTTTGGCAGTTTTGACCAGCTAACTCTATACAGCCCCCAAATTGCTAACGCTTTCAGCCTTAGAAAGGGAAAATTGTCAGCAACTATCTATTTCCCACTTATTACTACCTTGTCAAATCTCATTTCTTCCTGCTTTCCAAAAATCTGTGGGATTCTTTTCACACTCCAGCCTCATTGCTGTATCCTTGCCTCAGTCTGGCTATGTGAGTGGATTATTTTTTGTACTCAGTGTATGCACCATATATATACCTGCACAAAAGCACACCCCCCTTTGGAACCAACTAATACTGAATTGGCAAAGCCCAGCAGCAGGGAGTTAGGAAATGCTGGGGTTACTGTTCTCAGTAATCTTCATTCAATCTCTTTGTGCCTGTGCCTCTTAGAGTCCTTAACCACATCCTCACATTGTCACCTCATTCTTTGCACAGGATGCCTGTCTTGTTCTGTGCCGGCCTGGCGGGGGCTTTCTTGAACAGCAGCTATTCAATGTTTTGTTTTCCCCTGATTGTTCAGTGGGTGGCCTGTGCCTCATTTACTGTACATTATTCAAGTCCAGCTCTAAAGACAGAATTATTAGTTTCCTCATGGGTTTTCCTATGGCTTTAATCACAACAGTATCTGATCGCTTCACAATTATAGATCTACTTATTTTCATTACCACCCAGAGGTGAGGAGATGGTATTAGATCAGCTGTGCAGCCGAGGAACTAAGGCAGTGAGAGATTAAGATAAAAACTGTTCATTAATTTTGGAAGCTCTTTGGTGATGTGGCTATTCTGTTGGTGCTTTTTTCCCAGTGTACTTAGCACTGTATAATGGGTATTCAAAGCAGAGCTCTGTCGGGTTTGTGCTGGAGTGGGAGAATTTATCATTCCCACCAGTTGCACCCCATGTAGAAGTCACATACCAAAAAGACAAGAAATGGGCATTTGTGGGGAAATGTGGCTTAAGTGATTTGCCCCATTATGACAGAGGAAATTGGACTAAGAAGCAAGAATTAACCTCAGTCCTCTAGGATAGCTTTATCTGATTACCAGCTGGAGACAGTTTTTCTCCCATCCTGCTATTCCATCCTTTCTTCACCAGACATCTGAGTGCAGCAGAAGACCCTGGAGCTCTGCAGGGGTCACCCTTGCCAGGCAGCTTCACTTTCTGAGTGACCCTGT
Organism: Chaetops frenatus; assembly: GCA_013400775.1. Classification (NCBI taxonomy): domain Eukaryota; kingdom Metazoa; phylum Chordata; class Aves; order Passeriformes; family Picathartidae; genus Chaetops; species Chaetops frenatus. The sequence continues at coordinate 978,953 of VZTR01029538.1, read as the reverse complement.
GCCCGACCAAGGCATCTGTCAGCTTTTCTGCTTCTAGGGGAGAGCAGTTTCATATGGAAATTCTCAGCCATTCTCAAGGCATGTCCGTAACGACATAAAAAATGGAGAGTGGCAGAAATGTAAGTGTAAATCCCATAGTTTTTACATTAAAACCCCCTGACCTCACTTCAGAGATACATTAGAGAGACTTAAAAGCGTGCATCTCTCTGCTCATTGCATGCTGTGTGGCATGAATATTTCTTTGTTTCAGGGAAGAGCTAGCATGCTGAGTATTGTTCACAGAGATCTCTCTGTCGCTTATCAATAGCAATAAAATTGATTTCCCACCCCCTCCCTTTATGAATTCTTTGCCCAAATATTGAAGTCTCTCTGTCTCCCGGGAATTATTTCTAATTTTAAGCCTCTATCCTTGTGCCTCATACAATAGCACCCAAACTGTGCAGCCGTCTCCAAAATGTGCTCCCTAATGATATAGTGTAGTGCTGAATTACTCATTCCTCCTTGTCTATTTTCAATGCTGCAAGATAAGTCAGAAAATGGACAAATGTGTGCAGAATGTGTGAAATCTGTCTGAAGGTCAAAAAGAGAAGGGAGGCTAAGGTATGAAGTTCTGTATTTCCTGTCAGAGTTTAAATTTTTTAATGGCCGAGTACTAAAATACTATCTTATTATACTATCTTATTATAGTATTTTAGTTATAGTTATATAGTTACTTATAGCTATAGTATAATTATACTATATTATTATAATATTTTAATACTAAAAATATGGTGACATTATATACAGCTGAGTGGAAAAAATAAAAAAACCAACAACCCCAAATACTTATAGTAACAGGAATACTTAACATAGTTCCCAAGCGACCGGAGCCTAATGAGTATTTTAAACCATGAAGCCTCAGGAATTCTAAAGTACTGCTGTGCTCCCAAGGAAAAGGGGAACAAAGTTAGAAATGTGTGCTCTTCTCAGAGTAGTTCTTGAAAATAGCAGCAAATGCAGAATTTTTTGGCTCCTGGTACAAATACTGAATACTGTGAGGCTTCTGAATAACTGTTTAAGCTGCTCTTAGCTGCACACACATATGCACATATGTGTTACATGCATGAAGTTCTTTAAAGAGAGGAGCACATAGGCAGCAGTAGGGAAAACTCTCATACACACTCCTTAACCAAGGAATTTTCACGGATTTATTATCAATGGTTAAGGCTCACTCAGCACAAGGCTTTTTAAGCTGATGTTTGTCCAGAAACGCCACTTCTATGATCCTCTAAAGGTTTTTAAGGTACTTCAAGGACAGAGGTACTGCCTCAGATTACCTGAGTTGTTAAAACCAGAATGCCACAAAGCTCTTTAGACATGACAAATGGGCAGCCAAATGACCCTTTGGGAAATCAAAGGAGCCACCACAGATCTGAGGTGGCAATTAGTCAGCAACGTTTACACTCAGTGAGATTGCCTCTTTCCAAGTGGGTCTACAGGGGTAGCGTGCTCTCAAGGTGGGCCATTCTTTGGAAAAGCAGTGTTAAATTATGAAAATGTAATAGCATAATTATTCCAAGTACAACAACGGGGGGGAAAAGTTAGGAAGGCAAACAAAAAGAAGCTGCAGCTGCTGGGGTGGGAGAGGGCATTTGTCCCTTCAGCTCTGTGTGCCTCCTTGCTGAGGCTGCCACGGGCAGTGTTGGGATGGAGGAGAGAGACGCATCCATTCCCTGGCGGCACACACAGAACGTGTGACTGAGAGATACCAGCAAGGCACTTCTCTGCACTGGGGTTACATTCCCAGGCTCCATGTCACAGACCAGCCAGGACACAGTACTCCCAAGGAAAAGAAACTGCAATATTTTGAAAGCATCCTGCGCACTTCAGAATACAGGCGGTTCATGCAGACCCTTGATAAGGTGTTTATACCCCGAGAGCCTCTCCTAGGTAAGAGTTCCCTTCACCACTGTCCCCCAGTCAGCTCGACAGCATGATGAAATGGGATCTGACAGAAATGGCAATCTGCACTTTATACTGTCTGAGGGAGGGTGTTTGGGGCTCTTATCCTGATTTTCTATACATTGGAATCTATTGGTATCTGTGTTCATCGCAGGGAAGTTACTTGTTATTTCTGTAATTGCCCGTGGCACAACAGTTTAATTTTTAAAAAGTCCCAAGCCCACCATGTTACTAGTGGGAATGTTTTGAGGAGAAAATGAAAGAAAAAGTAAATTTCTTAAGTTATTTTTGGCCATCCTTCTTTTCCTGCCTCTCCAAATCCTTTCTTCCCCTCATGCTGTTTTCCCCTTGAGTGTAATAACTTCATCTACCATCGGCACTTCTGCAGTTGTAATATTTCCTCCTCATGGTTGCTTACCTGATTTCCAGTATCTTGTCTTCAGTCTCCTTTCCTTGCTTTAGCACTTGCCCTTTTTGTAGTTAAGTTGAACTCCTTGTTCCCCTCAGTTGCTTCGTTTTATTCCTTTAATATGGTTCTCTCTCTCTCTCTCTTCCTCTCTTTTTCTCCACCCCCTTTCTGTGTCACTTTCTGTCTTCCCCACTGCCTCCCTGCCTTTCCCCCTCTTCTTTCTTCACCTACTTTTCTTGTCTCTCCCACCCCCTCTAGCCTAATCTTTCTATTTTCAAACCTGGTTTCCTGTTGTTTTTCCTTTAAAGACCATGGATCTCATTCCTCCCTCTCCATTCCCAGCCTCTCCCTGTGCCACCCTCCCCACTCCGACAGGATGCGTTCGCTGCCGGCCTCGCGCCGTCCCTTCCAGTCACTGCTGCCACTGCTCCTTTGCACATCATCCCACAGATAACATTCCATGGTCTAAGCCTTCCCCAAATGGAGAGAGACAGCCTTGCCCCACAGTCACACCAGCCAGATCCTGGAAAGCTTTTTCCGTGCAAGATGAAGGATAATTCAACCAACAAAGGACATTTTCTGACTAGTTCAAACTTAATCTGGCAAAGCAGAGTTCGTGTGGAGCAGGGTCTTCCACCTTTTCAAATCACACAGAGCTTGCTCTGCTGGCTTGGACCAGGGGCCCAGCACAGCTGCAGCCTTGTCCTAAAGGGCACCAAATTCTTCCCAGGGACTTTTTACATGCCCCCTTACTGATAAATGGGAATAATCTGCCTGCCAAGAGAGGTGTTTTTTGTCACACCACCATACCTCTCTGCACACACAGTCAGATGCATGAGCATTTGGGCTTCTGTTAAAAATGTTTTTGACGTATCAAGTGTCTGAAGGTCTTGTATTTCATGTATGTGTCAAGCTGAGCCTCTGATTCCTGCACATCAGGAATGGCCCAGCGAGGAGGCAGAATCAGAGATGCCTTCTGGCTTTGATAAAGGTCTCAAAGAACTGGTGGCAGGAGAGAGGGATTTGCACAGAAGACTCTGCTGACCTGAGAACTGACTTGCTGCACACAAGCTTTGGAGGTTATCCCTCCTGCAATCCTTCCCAGGTTAAATATCTCCCACCCAGAACATTGTCTGGTGGTCTCTGTGCATCAGCAAAGGCAGATCAGGAAACAAAAGCAGTCCAGGGACTAAAACACAATGGTGGCAACTCTTCTAATAGTTTTTCTCCCACTAATTTAATACCCCCTTTAGTCACAAGATTGAAAGCTAGTCTACAGACTGAAAGGGACAGTGCTGTGCAGAGGCTACTTCTGGAAGCATATCCTGTGTGGACACTCTCACTCTGAATTTAGGAGTGCAATTCTTTTCCAGGAGGGCTGTATCCTCACTGATGGTTAGTGCAGAATGCAGGACAAGGAGTGCACAGTAAATTCCCACAGCGGCTCAGTAACCTTCTGGTATGGAGACAGCTATAGTCATCTGCTCCTTCATTTCTAACTTTATTGAAAGCCCTTCTGTGGGTTTAAGGAAAACAGAAATGTTTCTGGAGTTGTTTTCTCCCTCTCCTGTGTGGCAGTTGTGTATCTGAGATGGAAATTCATGGGAAGGAGAATATCATTCCAGTTTTTTGTCTTTCTGGAGTAATTTCCATGAAGCATTATTATGTAAAATCACGTTGATTTTATGCCAGTGAGATTGTCAAGGACTTCATCATAGAAGTGTCCAAGAAAAAGGTGTTAATAATACAGGTCTAGCTCACAGATGGCTTTGAGATAGGCTGGGGATAGGGCTTGTCAAGCGTTTTTCACAAGCTGTAGAGAGACAGGTCCTGTGAGAGAGCTGCCTGAAATGCACTCACCTCCCTGTGTGGCTGACACTTTGCTGTACACTCAGGGTGATCAGGTCTGATTCTCCCTGCTCACTGCTTTGTGGTTCCTGCCCTAGTGTTACTCCTGAGTGGCATACAGAGGTAATCCCAAATCCAGCAGATACAGTCTGGTTCTGCTGGATGTATGAGGGAGGAGAGAAGGTTTCTGTCCAACACATGCACAATGCAAAGGAGGTACCTGTTAAGAGCTCTTTTTGTTTTGGTGCTGGTGGCAACCCTTTGGATTTGGATGCACAGGAAGGAAATGGTAGAACGCAGACAGGGAGGCACAAGACAGGAGGGGGAGTAGAGATGTTATATGGACACTTCATCCAGCCCCTCAGTATGCCATCCCTTCTCTTCTGCACCCTCTTCAAGGGAAAACAGAGGTTTCCTGGCAGCTTCTCCAGCCCCTCAGCTAGAAAAATAGCTAGTTTGCTCATTCTTAAACATGGAGGAAGAATTTTGACTGCCCTCCCCAAGAGCCTGTTATGCAAAGCTTGCCTGACTTGAGTGAGGAGAGCAAGTGGAAGAGAATGCTCCCCCAGACAGTGGGGATGAGAACAGCTGACAGCTTGCCATGTGCAGCTTGCAGATCACAGCAGTTTGTGATGCTGTGCAATGGATTTTGAAGGAAAGCAGAAATAAAGCCAGGAGAGAAAGGGAAAATAAGACAACATGTACTATCTTTTGATCAATAGTTAAGAGCTTTCTTGGATTAGGATTCCCGACCCCCTAGGTAAAGGAAACATAACAGACCTTATCTACCTGGAGTTCAGTAAACCATATGATATGGTGTCCCAGAAGAAGCAAATTAGTGTAGAAGATTCAGCTGGAGAAGACAGGAATTATTAAATAAATCCTCAAGTGAGTAAGAGGCTGACAGAATTGATACACCAGGTCCTTAATAGGCTGAAGGGAAATTATCTGTGAGACTGCTTAAAGATTGCTCTTAGGACTGATCTTTTTTTATATTTCTGTTAATTACCTTGGCACGGAAAGTAGAAATACTAATGAAATCTGCTGATGAAACAAAGCTGGGAGGTATCATGAGGGCAGAGGTAGATTCCAGCACTACAAGAGCTGAAGCTCTTTGTGACTGGAGGGATCAAGGTGAGGTTAAGTGGGAGAGTGCAAAGTCACACACTAGGAACTTGTTGCTTGAAGAGTAACAGGAATCTCCATCTCCCAGGAGAGAGAGATGGAGAAAGATGGGGAAAGTTTGTGGTTCAAAGGAGGAGGAAACAGTGATGCTACGTGGGAGTGAAAAAGGCAAGCAAACTTTGAGGATGTGGCAGTATTTCCAATTGCAGTGAGTGGAAGTAATGTCATCCAAGAGGATGAGACTTCTCCAAAGCAGTGTCTGCAGTGCTGTTTCCCCACATTCAAGGAGGATATTCAGCCTGGAGCAGGTGCAGAGGAAGGCAGTGGGGTGGTCAGAGGGATGGAGGGTGTCTCAGCCAACAGCATGTTTACTTACCAGTCACAGCAGTGACTGCACAGAGATACTTGAGCTGATTTGAAAATAGATGTGCTACCAGTTTGAGCTTTTCAGCATTAATTATTTCGTACTGAACTTCATGCTAGTGCAGCTACACAAAGTAATTAAATCACGGTGTGATGTGCCTGCAGGGTGAATACTATGAGGGAGCTTAGTTACTTAGTCTGGCAGAACAAAGGTTAAGAGAGGAGAGATTTGCTGCCTATAAATACTTTTAGGAATTGGGGGTTGGGAAAGTAAGTGCTCGGGAGAGAGCAGAGCTACATAAGCTAAAGGACAATGGAGCACAAGAATAAATAGATATAAATTGGCCATGAATGAATTTAGGTTGGAAATCAGAAGGTTTCTAAGCAACAGAGCAGGCAAGGAGGTGCTGGAACAGCATTTTAGCAGCACAAGTTAGGGTGGAAACCTAATGAGATTTAGGACAGAGTTTAGTAAGTTTAGAAAAGGCCATTTGTTTTGTACTTGCCCGTTATTCAAAGGGATTGAACCTGATAAGTCAAGAGGTCTCTTTTTCATTCTATTTCCTGCACTTGCCTTATTGCCTTATCAGATCTGCACCCTTGCATACAAAAACCAGGTAAATCTGGAGCAAAGTTTGTGTCATGAGTTTTTCAGCATTGATCCCATGGATATTTAATGGAGGGATTCATTCTGTGCCTGGGATTTAAACAAACAACAAGAGCAAGCCAAGACAATGCATGGAGAAGGTCTGCAAATATGCAGTAGTGTAGATGAGAGCTCACATGTGAAAGAGCTTCTTCACATAAACCAGATGTTCCCAGAGCATCTGGCTTTGCTGGAAGGCTGTTTCAAATGCAGGTAGATGCTCTCCTGAGGTGTGAAAACTGAAAAAGATTGTCTCAAGGAAAAATGTCTTGTACCTTCCTGTCATTACTGAGGACTTTGTCCTTGGGGAGGATGTCAGGTTTACTGCATTGGGAAATTTTAGATTAAAAAACCCACCACCCAACAGTGGTTGAGTTCATCTCTGCTGCCTGGCCATAGCACTGCACTTATTCTGGTTCTTCATAATGTTCCCTGCTGGACCAGCACCTCTAGTACCTTCTCTAAAGCACCAAAGGATGGTGTTTCACCTTCTGATGAAACATCTTATCTCAAATCCCCATGCATGGATATGATTGAAAGAGAAGTTCTCTGTTATGCATTAGACCTCTGGAGACAGTTTGAAGGCATCCTCCAGCAGGAGGCAAATTCCCAAGGACAGGCTGGGCCCAAGGGAAGAGGAGTAGCAAAGGCCCCTGAATGAGAACAGTTTTATAGTCACAGTTCCTTTTTTTAGTAAAAAACCCCAAATTATTCCATATGGATGGATGTTTTCCTCTTCCCAGCCCAGAGTACCATACTAGCACAGAGTGAGAAAAGAGGAAACAAGAAACAGCAAGGTGTGAAGTATCACTGTGTGTCAGACTCATTTGCCAGCAAAATTTTCAGCAAGAAAAACTGGAAGGGGTTTTCATCTCACTGAGGGGAAATTGCCATCTATCCCAAAGTAAATGCTCAGCTGTCAGCTTTATGTTACTGGAAACAAAGTACGGCCCTCTCACCCCCTCCTGCTTCCACTTCTCAACTCTGCAGCATCTCTGAGTAGTTGAGAAGTGCTTTGCAGATGATAATGGAATTGCAGCTCCTATAAACACCCTCCTTTCTTTACAGGTGGAGGAACCAGACCATGGAGAGCATAAAGGATTTATCCAAAGGATCCACAAGTCATTTTAAAGCAAGGAGTCCTCATCTACCTAGCCACCAGGCATTCATCTCGTCCTACAAACTTCCAGCTGGATGAATTGCTGCTTGACAGAAATATGTGTGTATACATATATACATAGGTATGTTCCCAAAAGAAGAAAAGAAAGAATAGACCTTTACCTGTTTTTGCTGAGCCTGCACAGGTAGAGAGAGGAACAGGTGAAGTTGACTGAAGGGTGGGTGAGCTTTAGCACAAGCCCTTTGTTCTTGCTGGAGCCCACCTCTCTGCCAGTGTTCAGCTCCCAGAAGAGATCCTGAAGTGTCGGAGGGAGGACACTCGGGGCAGGGTGAGCGAGCCCCCGTCAGCTCCCAGGAGCTCAGCCTGTGGTCTGACACTGCCTCACTGCCTGGACATCCCCTCCAGCCTGGAGGACCAGTGCTGGGGGAGAGTCACTCCTGAGCTGTTCCTGACATGCACTGGCAGCTGTCTGCCTGCTATTCTTTTAAAGGGTCTTCGTGGACCAGGATAAAATGTGATCTTACGCAGGCGGCATTGTAAGCACAACTTGGCTCAGGTTCAGCTCTTCCTCTGGCTCCCAGCTACTCTATTTTTATTGAAGGAATTTGAGGCTATCAGAAAGGAAGTCAAATTGTTTTAGGAAAACAATAGAAAAGCAACTTGAAGTTTATTAGCTTCCTGCCCAGGGCCTGTGACCAACTTGTCAAACTTATTAGAGTGATGGCAGAACTATTTATTTAAAAGGGCTAGCTGCAGGACCCACAATTTCATTCCTGTTTGGGCTTTAGTGAAAACAAAGGAGAGCCATAAAATAATATCTGAAAGGAGCAGATGGCTAACTGGTAAATGGTGTGAGTAAGGTTGGCCTGTGAGCCATTCGTGGTGTTCACCAGTGCAATGGCTTTTGTGGGGTTTGTTATCAAATGAATGCCTGGACTAGCACTCACAGGCCAGTCCCATCACCCCAAATTCCTTACTGAGGCTCAAATTTTCAAGTGGAAGCCTCACACCTAAGAAAACAAATTTGGCAGGAAAAGGTCTTCATTTAGAGCTACTGAAAGGAGCTGAACAATGCAGCAGGTCTGCAGAAGAGCCAGGAATAGAGGCCAGGTGTCTCTGACCCTGTTGGACTGCTGGAGCCCCTCGACTGCAAAAAATATTTATATCCTTCAGAAGCAGCTGCAGTCTGCTTCCCCATCCAGCTCCCCCAAAGCAGCCACACCATGAAGTCACTGAATGCACATTGGCATGTGGCTGGTGAGAAGAATGGGCAGCCAAACCATCAGAGTCACAAAGTGTCTGTGAGTGTCTGAAGAGTTTCATGGTTTGCAGCAATACAACAAGAAAATGAAACAGGTAACTGAGAAGTGTTTGCAAACTCTACCCACTGCAAAGCCACATCCCTTTTCCAGAGGGCCCTCTGCTAACTGAGTGTTTAACCAGCTTCCAGGGAGGGTATGGGGAGAACTCACCTCTCCTTTCTGCAGTGCAGTCTCCAGGAGCTCAGGCGCTGAGGTGCTGAGCTCGCAGAGCAATGCACACAGGCTTTGCACAGCTCAGTAACCACTTTTTCACATGAAAGCAAGAAGAGCCCACCTCAAAAATTCTCTTCCTTCTTCTCCTCATTAGCTTAACTAAAAGCGGGAATGCAAAGCTGCAGTTTTCTCTGAGGCCTGGGGCAATATTGCATCTTGTATTGGCAAGTGATAGAAGATCTTGGTTTATATGCTCCTTTTAATTTATCCAGCTTAGGTGTTTTTTTTTTTTTTTAATAAAAGAGTCAAATTGAGTGCATTATCTCTGTAAGGGCCTAAGAAACTGGGTCTTAAAAAACTTTGCAATTTTAATGTAAATGCAACAATCTTCCCTTTATTTAAGGTACCCTTGCAGCTTTTAGAAGGTTTCTGTAATTTTTGTCCCTCTGAAATACTACCTTGGGAAACAAATCAGCCTAAGAAGTGCGCTGAGCAATGCAGCATCCTGGTTCATTACAGTCTGGAGGTGTTTACTCAAAATTAAGTACATTCTTGAGTTGCATTGATTGCAGTGTAATTTAACAGTCTGGAAGTTAGGCACCCTACACTGCCAGCCAGGCCAGCTTTCCTGGGGGAATTCTGAGGCAGAGAGCAGAGAGTGGGTATATTTCTCCATAGCCTCTGCAGGAAGAGCTGCCATGTGCAAATCGCATGATGGTGTTCTGGCAGCAGAAAAATATTTTATTTGCACTTATTTGGGATCTCTGTCATCTGGGCTGGTATCACTTAATCTGTGCTTTGTTCTGGTAAGTGGTGTTTGGATCCTGGATGTGAGATGTGAGAGTCTTTTTGTCAGTCTCTCAGGACTGCTGGACCCTTGGTAGCCCCTGAGGCTGAGATCCTGCAGAGTCTTGGTCATGTGAGTGACTTGATATAGTTACAGCTTGGGGCCATCTCTGTGGGTAAGCTCCCTCTGTGTACAAATGTCATAGACTGGGAAATGCTGTAGATTGTTGAAACTTCTGTTTTATTTATTTTTTTTTTTTTCTTCCAGGAGCCAACATGGTTTCTCAGAAACTTCTGGAATGACAGCAGTTCCTAGCCTGCTGGACACATGGATTCTGGGGGATTTCTCACCCCAGAAGGCTGTGACATGCAGCCATGGGGTGCCAGTGCTGGCAATGAGTTTCTGGGATGTGCTCTCCCAACCTGGAGTGAAGGAGTTGTGCCGCTGCAAGATCCCAGCTCTAAATCTTGAGGCTTTTAGGAAAAGTCTGCCAAGGTGGAAAAAAATCACAGGCACATGTCTCTTCCTACAACAAGCTGTGGGGTAGAAGGACCTCAGCCTGCTCTATACATTCTCCACAGAGGGAAGAGAAATCAGGACTTGAATCTGCTCTGAAGGCAAAGATCTCTAGAGCTTTCCCTGGAAGTCAGCTTCAGAGGAAGAAACAGCTGAAAGGATTTGAGGGAAAAGAGACATGTGCTTGGATGATGGTGAGTGAAACTGAAAAGTAAACAGCCTGACTTATGGGAGGATTCTCAGATGGTGCTTATTGTTCCTAGCCAGACTATTCTCTTTTGTGATGGCCTGAAAGAATCTCAGGCCATGACCTCACGGGTAAAATTAAGAACTTGATTAATTGAAACAATCCATGAACCATGATTCTTCCCACCAATTTTGTGATGCCTGTTGGCTGGATTCTGAAGCCTTCTGTAAAGTAAATCACAGCAAATGGAGGGGGCAGGAGGACACTGCTGACCCAAGCAGGTTAGAAGGGTGCATTTTATACTAGAAGACCAAATATCCATGCGTGTGCAAGAGCTCACAAGCCCAGCAGTGCTGTGGAGCAGGGAAAGTGCCTTTCAAGGGGCTTTCCTTTCCAAAGTGTGCCATGAGCCCTGTGAGAGAAGCAGGCAGCCCTGCTCCTTCATGCTGCACTTCTGTGTGGCTGCATAAAGGCAAATCCTCTCACAGGGATGCATCAGCCCCGTGGTGTCCTGAGGATTTTTCAGAGGAAAGCTTGGAAAAGATTTGTACCCAGTTTTGCTTTCTGGAAGTGTGAAGAATTTGGTCAATTCAGATCTCCTTAATTGTTTTTCTGGACACCTGTGTTTCCTGGTAAAACCCAGAGAGGTGAGAGGCTGCAGAGGAAACAGGTGTGTGCATGAGTCACCTGCAGCCACAAAGGCAAGGAAGTGGTGCCCTGGCTTCTCCCCACAGCCACACAGGGAGCCCTGCTGGCTCTCCAGGTGGCCACAAGCTCATGTTTAAAGCTACAAGGAGTGGGGAGGAGGCTAGGGAGTTCTCTGAGGGCTGAAATCCTGACAGTGGCCTAACGGAGAGCTTTCCCCACTTAGCTTCCCATTTAATTTAATTTGAATTCTCTCTTGGTGCTCATACATAGTGTGATGCCCTGCTCTATATAAATCCTGGCACTGCATTCTCACTGGGTCCTTTGCATGCTGGAGCTTCTTGTATTTAATGTTAAGTGGAGGCAAAGATGAAGTAATGGAAAACTATCCCGAAAATTGCTGCCTGTACTTTGTGGATTAATGTTTTTCATCTCTCTCATTTGGTGATTGACAGATGTTGAAATGGGCTTGCATTGTGCAAAGTCTCCTGTATGAGCTCATGCAGAAACCTGGGGATAAAATCTGACCAGTAAGTGATGTCAGACAGGATTGTGTTTGCTTGCTGATGTTTATTGTTTTCCTTGAAATGGTGGAAAAGGAAGAGATAGTTAAATTTGATAGAAACAAGCTGAAGTAGCTATAAATTAACTGCTTTTGCTCTGAATCTTGCAGTTCTGTTTGGCTTCTTGACGAGAAATGTGAAATTTATTTTCCTTAAAAACTACCTCTCAGGTTCAATTGGGTTATGAAAAAAACAGCTATCAAAATAATAAGCAATTTTTTTCCTGGTTGGGGGTGATCAGTTTCATCTTTCTGTGTGTGAGAAACAGAGATGCCCAGGCAGTGCACAGTAGTAGGATAGATGGTTTTTGCATGTGATACTCATGTGGTGTGGCATAGGGTGGCTTCCTATAATTATCCCATGCCTGTTGAAAGAGATCAGTAAATTGGTTCTTTCAGCCCGAGAGGAGCCCAAGACTGATTTTTCTGACAATGCTCTCAGTATTTGGGGGTGTTGTCACCAAACCAGAGACAGCACAGGATGTGGCCACTGAAAGAGCACTTCAGAAAAGGAGTGGCAGTGGCTAAAAGCCATGCAAGATTGCTCACAAGAAGCAGAGAACAGGGCAATGGGAATCTTGAAGTTGTCTGCTATTCCCATACTCTTTCTCCACTTTCCTCTGAGGCCAGATTTGTGAAGAACCATGTTTGTCCCTCAGGGAAGGTAACAATTTAACACAGCAGGGAAGAAAGAGGTTTTGTGATGTGCTGCATGAAATGATGGGGTATCACTCAACCAGCATCTGGTAAAACGTTCTTAAATAGCCTCTCCTTCCTGTATCAGCATTTCCAACATCAATAATTTTATTGGTAATAATCAGTAAGGTCTGGGATTTCTTGGAGGAGGATGGATGGCTGCATTTGGGGAGAGAATCTAAAGGGCTTTGAAGTATCCTGATAGAAAAATGCTGAGGCAACACCACAATTACTGAGCTGAGAAATCTGCACAGATTTGCAGTTCCCAAATTGTTTGGAAAACATGAGGAATGCTGCCTTGAGAGTAGCTGCTGATGCCTTAATGCCATCAGATTCCTAAGAGCTGGAGAACTCTGAAAGTACCACAATCTAGGGTGAATCTAAACCTGACTTAAATGTTTCTCCTGGAGCTCCTGTGGCTGTCCATGCTGGTCCCATGAGGTGCTTTCTCTAGCACTCCCTACAGCCCTATCCCAAATACTTTTGAGAGAATTTCTTATCCCATTTCTGCCTTCCAGTCAAACTCTTTCTAATCCAGGTCACACAACATTTCCTTCCATCTGAGCAATCCTTTCCATTTCTCCTTCTCGTCTCAGAACTCTGATTGCTCTTGCATTAAAAAAATACTTTGCTAAACCACTTAATATAGTTAAAAATAATTATTATTCACCTCAAAAAGTGGGCCCATGTGGAAGGACAGGAGTGACACTAAATTATGTTTCAGCTACCAAAGTGATGTGAGCTAGTAGCCTGCAGCTGTGTAAGCAAACAGACCAGCCTTAGAGGAATCCATGCAGAGGTCAGTGGTGGTCTGTGGACTGGTATTGTGCAGGCAGTCTGCTCTGTGCTGACCTGCATGGGAACTCACATTTTATTTCCAAGCACAACAAAGCCGTGAGATGGTTCAGCTATGAAAAAAAAAAGAAGGAAATGAAGATAAAGAAACTTAATGTGATGCCAACATTAACATTATCTGGCCTTGGTAATGGTCAGAGTTCTCCAAAGATGGAAATTTCTGGGCCTTCTGCTTCCTTTAGTCTTCTGCTGTTAGCTCACATCCAAGTGGCTGAACCCAGCTGGTGATGGTCACAAATGCCCTGCAGCATTTCCAGTTGTTGGAGCAGAGCTGTGGGGACAATGGTGACATACTCAGTGTGGATAATAGAGAGAAATTAATTCTGGACTGGGTTGTAAGGTGCAGTGAAGGAGAATGGGGACACAGCAGAGAAGACCCATCACTTCTCTACCTTAAGCCATCCTAAAGCCCTCAGCGTTCTGGACCTGTTTGAGGCTTCTTGTATTACCCAGAGCAGCCTCCAGTCAGCTCTCTGATGACACTTTGTCCTCTGAGCTGTACCCCTCCTCAGCTTTGCCACTATCCAGTCTAGACTCCTAGTTTTGTCTGCTGATAAAGATGGACTGCTGGAAGAACTGGTGTCAAAAAGGAAGGCTGGTCTCAGCTGATAAAATTAAAGAACAGGAAGTTCCAGTTTCTTGATGTCCCTTCCCACCTGAATTATGCTGTGATTATAAATTGTTGGAAACAGAGTCTGCAGCAGGTCGAGGTCAGTGCAGCATCTTCTATACAGGTAAGTCATATCAATGTAGAGCATTTCTCCAGCATTTCAAGAAAAGTAGTAAAATGAGAAATCATTTATGTTATTTTTCAAAAAATCCTCATATGAAGTTGTTAAGAGGGCCAAGTGTCCTTGGTTTGAGAATGAAGCTTTGTTACAGATTATGAATAAGTAAAAAGAAGGAAATTAATGAAGTTGTTTGCCAGTCTAACACAAAAAAAATATAAAGGGACATATCCTAAAGCATACTGTAGCAGAGATACTGTTTAAAATATATGGTAGTGACCTGAAAAAGGACAAGAATGTGACCAAAATCATAACTAGTGCAAATGTATCTCCCTACTGATGTATGTATCTGCTAAGTAGTGTTATACATAAGCACATATGTCCCATGACATCAATAACATTCCTAATTTGGGGGCTTAAATTGCTCATTGAGGAGGTCTCTTCTATGTTTTAACACTCATTTATTTCCTTTTTAGGTGCATATCTGTCNTTTTTTTTTTTTTTGTTTTGGTTGCTTGGGTTTTCCTGGTTAGAAATAAATGTATCAACTTTTTTTTTCATGCCCAGCTTCTCTCAGTAAGAAGGAGTCCTGAAAAACAGATAGAGGCACTCTGGATTTGTTTTCTTTCCCTGGAACATTGCTCTGTGATTGAGACTCCTTTGGCAGAGGATACTTTGTCCCCAGGTTCCACAGAGACTATTCTTGCCTCTGAGTTCCCGCTCCATTTAGGGAACAATTGTTGAAGTGCCTCAGAGATTGACATTTTTCTTTTCATGTGCCAGGGGATTTCTGAGGCTGTCCCGAAGAGCCATCTCTCCTGCTCTGAGACACCATGGCACAAGTCCTGCAGGGGTTGTAGCCTGGACTCCTGTGATGCAGTAATCCAAAATGGCCAGGAGACAAAGCAGTGCAGCAGCGGTGGAAACCCCTGGGAGGAATATGAGCTGCTGCACTGGCAGAGGAAGTGTAATGATCTTTGAGTGCTCCAGGCTCCTGGGTAACCTTAACTTCTCCCAGAAAAGGCTGCAGGAAGCATTCTTGTGAGCAGCTCCATGACAAGAGAGGCATGATTGCCCAAACATGGGACTTACTGCTGGAGGTGAAAAGACAATGTCTTAATATTGATGAGAAACTGCTCTGCTCATCTTGAGAACAACTGATGCTTATGCCCATTTGGCTTTCCTCTGCCTCCCTTCCTCCCTCAGACCCCAAGCAGGGTGTTTTTGTCCATGCTGTCTTATGGAAGCTCTTAATCATCAAGCCAGCTTCCTGAATCATCCTGGGAGAGCATCACTGGCCTGTGAATAAAATGTCAGGGAACATGCTGACTGTTCAACAGTAGTGATGATAGTGGGATCAGACTGGAGCCTGTGCCTTGGTCCTGTTAGTTTGTGAGTTTCAGTGTCTGAGAGCACACTAGGTTTGGAAGAGGAGGAAGGTCACAAAGTAAACAATGGAAGTATGAGCACGCCACTGAGCTCAGGGAGAGAGGAAAAATGAAATCCCTTAAATTGCAGCCTGCTGCATTTATTGGGCTGCATTTTGGTAGTGGATAAGGTGATGGATTCCTCAGCTCCTGGCTGCCCAAATAAGTGGATAAGGACATAATGAACACCTTTTCTAAAGTGATGAGCTGATGCAGTAGCTACTTTGTGTAGCTCTGGACTGATGTGCAGGTCAGTGCTGGTGTAGGTTTGGCTTTTGCAGAGCCAAGTGGCTCCAGCCTTTTGTGTCTGTGGTGTCTCCATGGGCAGAGTGAGCCAAGCTCTGGGCCTCAGAGTTGCCAAGCTGTGCATGGCTAGCTCTGTGCTAGGCACTGAGTACAAGCTGGCAGGGAGGCAGTCAGTCCTGAGATAACATGTCCATCATCTTTGAAAACAGTATTTGTGCACCAACATTGCTTCTAGTAGAAGGGAAGCCATCAGCTATTAAACATCTAAGTTTAGCTTGGTTGTCCACTTGTCACAGATGGAAGGAGGAGAATCTTGGCTGATTCCTGACTGCTTTTCAGCTTTGGAAAGGTGAAAAATTAATGGAAAGAATGAAACTGGAGCATGAAAGCCTGCAGAAAAAGTTGGTGCAGTCACACTACTACCAAACTGTGTATTCTTAGACAGATACATTAAGCAATGTTGCAGAGCATTTCTAGATGCTGGAATAAATGTCTGGTGTCTGCAGGGAGCACATGCTGTGTCTGGAGATCCACTCTCTAGTGCACTGTACTCTTTCATTTGGGGTGTCTTTGAAATGAATTCAGATATTGATGTTTGTCCAGTCAGTACCTGAAGGATTTTAATTTTTTTTATTTTATCTTAGGGGTAGGTGAAAATGAAGACCACCTCGTGTATATATAAGGTGGTTACAGATGAGGTTTTTTTGCAAATGAAGAACAAACCTACAAAGAAGATAAAATCAGGAGCCAGCTGTTTGGCTCTATGGACAGCTAGAAATATTTTGGCTGGCTAAAAACCTTGTTCTTGGTCACTGTTTGTTCTCTACTCAGCCAAATCAGAAGTGTTCAATTACTGAAGCGTGTTGCTTTTTAATGCGCCAAGAATTACCAAGAAACCAAAGATTTTCTTTATTCCAAGATCTCCCAGGAAGCTGTGTAAGTGTCTGCCAGTTCACTTGGTAGAAACTTGTGTTGGCTTGTTGGTTGGCTGCAGGCACCTGGTAATTTAAGTGGCAGTGATATGTAACACCCTACAGTTGTTTGGTCTGTTGAGCAAGGAGGAGATGCCTTCACCTACTGACATCATTGTGGTAGCTAGTGCAGGCTGGAGCCCATCCTGCAAAAAAAACCCAAACTAAACCTGCAAAAAAAAGGCAAAAAAACCTGCTCAAGAGGAGGGATAAGGACATTGGTGGTGAGCCTGTTCTCTGTGCTGTGCCACATGACTTAGAGAACTCAACCTGGCTTGTTTAAAAACAAGGTCTGGTAGGAACAGCCATCACGGCAGCTACTGGAGCTGAAGGAGAAACAAGAATTTTCAGCAGGCAGAGGTGTTTTCTCCCTGCACCTCTCTGAACTCAGCAGAACCATGGGGGGGGGTGTCCTGCATGCTGTTGGTGTGCCTCGGGACCTCAGAGATCCCACAATAAGGTTCTCGGTTTGAATGTGTTCCCTTGACTATCAGACACAACCATCTCTGGTTCCCAGAGACCCCTCTCCTCAGCTCAGTGATAAAAGCACTTTTTAACACCAAATCTGCTGTGTTCCCACGCCTGTTGCTGTCATGAGGGAGGCCAGCCCTGAACAATAGCAGAGGAGTGAAGAATGGCCTCGCTAATCGATATCCTGCCTAGACGCTGAGTCAGGTGGCAGCTCGGGCCTCTTTAAAATTCCTACATTGTTCCTGATTTCTCATCTGACTGGGGTAAATTTTTATCTTTAAGGAAAGAAAACACACGGGACCAAGTGTCTCTGCCTGCTCTGCTGCTCCCTTCCCACACCTCCCCCACTCGGTTTTGCTGTCTTTGTCCTGTGGTGGCCTCCAGCAGTGAGGGGTTTGGATTATTATATGATTCGCTAGTTTGGACTTGGAGTTGAGTGTGTGATGTGCTGTGGTCAGGACAAGGTGACTGTGGTCTGAGCAGTCAGACACATCTGCAAGGCATTAGAGAATGCAGTCTTTCATACCCACATTTCCATGTGGGCTCATATTTATGTGATTGGTCTTAAAATGGTCAGAAGGCAAGACAGGGATGCAGGCACGGGTTTCCAGAAAATTTCTCCATTGCTGAACGTTTGGAGCCTTGGCAGGGTGCTAAGACAGTCTGTGTGTGAACAGACATTTGGAAAATTGACAGAAGTGATACTTGCTTAAACAAACTGCAAGATCCACTAGCTCAAGCTCTTGAATCTACCTCAGCTGCACTAAAAACATTGACCAGAAGGAGAAGGAGGCCAGGGAGGCTCTTTGAAATCTCTGAATCTCACAGGGCCTTGCAGGATCCTCTTTGGGGCTTTCATCCAGCTCCTGTCATCCCTGAGCATCGCCCCAGAGCTCCTCTCACCAGCCTGGAGTGGGGCAGGGGGAACTGGCTCTGCTCCGTCACCTGCACCAAAGCCTGCAGAGGAGAAAGCTCAGAGACCTCCAGGATTTTCCTCGGGGCTGGGGGGTCCCTAGGACATCTCTGTGGCTCTTTGGCCCTGCTTGCCTCCCACTGAAAGGCCTCAGCAGATGGGGAGAGCGTGGTCCTGGCTGTGCTGCTGGGCAGGAACTCCTGGAGCTGCAAAGTGAACTGGTAAGGGTTAGGTTTGTGTGTGTAGATATGAGATAAGAGCTGACCTACCCTTCACCCCAAACTGAACTCTCTGAAGCTCACACAAGGTAAGCAAGTGCTTGTGAAAATGCTGGGGGGGAGCCTGCCAGACTGGCGAACTTACAGCTCCTGTCTGGGGCTGGGAGCAGAGTTTCAGCCACTATCCATGGGGTCCAGCAGGAACTGGCTAGGATCTCCATTAAAATGCTTGAGGACTGATGGCACAGAGGAATCAGGAGCTGAGGATGCCTGTCAGGAACCAGAGGGAGGAATAGGGGTGGAGGGAGAAACAAAAATTACAGACAACGGAGAAATAACATCAAATTAAGCTGAAACAGCATCTACAAGATATTTGAGCAGGGCCCTTACTGCATATAGTCTCTGATTGTTGCTTACAGATATCCCTATGGCAATACACATTACAGATGCTGCCACAACCTCTTCCGCCTGTGCAAATATAAACAGGTCAGCATCCACATCTAAGTGTGTGAGAGCTCCCACATAGGAAATCTGTTTCTTCTGAGGAAGAAAGATCTCCCTTTTAGTGATATCCCTGAGTGTTTAAGTCTGCTGGGAGCCTCGGATGTGTTTTTCACAGCATGGGAAGTGGTGCCTGCCAACACAAGCATGGTATGGCATGGGGAGGGCTGGCCTGGTCCAACAGCAAGCTCTCACTCCTAAACCCTATGTGCCTGCTGTCCCAGGAGCAAGCAGGAGGATCTGCCTGTGCTGCTACTGCCTGTGAGGTGCTTTGGTGAAATGTGTTTGTGTATTGGATCTCAGGGAGTAGGGAGAGACGGTTTTTGCCCATGGTGTCTTTATGAAAACTAGGAAACAGAAAGCACAGATATGTCAGGAGGTGTTTTCCAGCAAGCAGACACCAAGAAAAAGTGACTTTCTCTTCTCTCTATGGATGTAAATTCAGGGTGCCAGAGGATCCCGGAGCTGGGCTGATTAAACGCTCTGTGCAGCTCAACCTTTCACAGGTGGGGAATCTCTGGAGGAGAGCTGAACATTTCTTTTCAGGTCCGGGTGTCTGCGCTGAGGCTGCTCATAAAGGCTTCATTGGCAGCAGCTGGGAAAGGGAGCAGCTGAGCCAACCACACCTGCCCCATGGCAATGTAAGGGAGTTCTTTAGCTCATTGCAGAGGCTGTGGGGGTTTGCTGTGTGATAGCAGTGCTGTGGTGAGTTGGTTGCTCTCCAGAGTAGTGTTGCTTGAGCCACTGGGCCTCAGCTATGGAAGTCCAGGCTTATATAGCATCCTTGGTACATGTGTGGGTCCAGGTTCCCAAATTTCAGGTTGTTTTGGAACACTCTGATTGGTCTGTGGCCAGTTGGGCTGTCTCTGCTATTGCCATGTGGAGTTAATGGTCACCACAGCAAGGATGGATCCAGGATGTTTTTGCTCTAACAACATATATGCCCTGTAATGTAGTTAAGCCTCCTCTTCCTGTGTGGGACTCAGCTCAGGGACTGTGGATGCACAACAGAAATAAATTTCTTATGAGCTTCTTCACCTTCCCCTGAAAATCTGGTGGAAAACGACTGAAGTCCCAACCAAGCTGTTAGTCACAGCATGGTTTGCCATGCCTTGGGGCTTGCCTGAGCAGGGGGCTAATCTCTGTGGGGTGTATGCCAGGCATGCTGCTGGGGGCTCTGCTCCAGGCATGTGTGAGTGCTTGCCTGAGAAAGAAGTCACTCCAGGCAGCAAATCTCTCCTCCCTGGGAGGGACTGGTAGGCAGGCATGAAACAACCAGCAAACAGGTCCATCAGTATGTTTGAGCAACGAAAAATCTCATAAATGCTAACTGAGGGAGGGTTCATAAGAAAAAATTTGTTCCCTGCAGGGCCGGGGCTGTGACAGCTTCCAGCGGGGATGGGATGGATGGACGAACAGGAGGCTGCATACCGAGAGGGGAAGGTGAAAGACGCCTCCTTCCAAGGCAGCAGCTGGTGAGAAGGAGCCTGGGCTGCTCAGTGTCACCACACACGTGGCCCGTGGGGAAGCGTGAGCCCGGCTCCAACCCTTGTCAGTGGCACCTCGTTGACTTTTAGCGCTTCCTTATCGTGTCCGCGCTCGCCTCGCGCGGCGCCGATAAAATGCCACGGCCGGGGCCATCTGCTGAGCAGCCCTGCAGAAAATCCTGCAGAGCATGGGAGCCTGAGCTGCCAGCCACCAGCCCGGGGCTCCAGGGCAGGGCAAGGTAACAAAGGAAGGCTCCGAACCTGGGACAAGGTGGGCGGGATGGTCCCCAAGGTGTATCCGGTGGGACTGGCATGGCAGCACGTGGAGTTTGGGTCCGAGTAGGGGCGTGCAAATGTTGGGCTGGCTGTGACCTTCCCATACCTAGCAGAGCTGCAAGTGTAAGCCATGTGAAGTGATTGCAGGATGTTAGTGCTCAGAGCTATAAACAATAGAGTTGGGAAGGAATGCCCAGGTTTTTGTTTTTGGGGTTTTTTTGGTTTGTTTCTCTAAGTTTTGTTTGGTTTTTAAAATTTTTTTCTTTCTTCCCCAGTAATAACATACTTCTCTCTCTTGGGGTATTAAGCACCTAAGTAGTTCTGGTACAAACCTTAGTTATCACTAAAAAATGGTATTATTTTCCAACATGTTACTGCTACCTTACCTCTAGGCCTACCTGTGGGCCCACAGAAATTATTAAAGGTGGTTTTAATTTCTTGTTTTGTTTTATAGGTGAGCAACTTGCAGTGATTGACTTGGGAGAGTCCTCTTGATGGGTTTGAACTGAGGGCCCCTGAATATAAAAGCCTGAGCATCTACTGAGCAGGTATGTAATTTCTGAAACCTGTAACTGCTGCCAAACTGTAGTACAGTATCTTGCCACTAGAGGAGAATAATGAAAACTGACTGGCTGGAAAGAAGAATTTGTTGTCTGAGTGTGAAATTTAGATGTTTAAGAATGCTTTATTTTTCGTTTCCTTTATTTTAATTTAATTTAAAAAAAAATTTAAAGGTTCTTAAACTTAGTGTCCTTCTTCCCAAACTGGAGAGAACTCATGATGCCAGAGTTCCTTGCTGAGAAAAACCTCTGAAGTTTTTACCACAGAACCTGGGGTTAAAGTCCTTCACTTTTTTTCGTGGTTGACATTTTGACTTCACCTTTACTGGTCCAAATATTCGAAGTGATTAAAGGTGAAACAAGGGAATTCTTTAGAGGAAGGAATTACCATTAACAACAGAAACTTGCAGTGAAATCAATGAAAGGTTTCAATTTGACTTGCTGTTCTTCTTTTACATCTTATTTAGAAAATAGGCTTATGCAGCTCCCGGCATATATTTTTCTTCTTTGGCTACAGTTCTACTCTGTACTATGTTATTTATTGAATGTTGTTATCCCAGATCTTTTATATAGCACTACTCTTGGAATCATCCCTGTAATCACTTCCACATGCTGCAAACTTTGCAGAATGGAACAAGCTCCTTCCATATTCCCTGTATTGACATGAGCTTTGCCAAGTTGTTATTCTCCAATACTTGCTGGGATACCTCAAAGTTTATTTTCAAAACCATAGTCCCAAAGCTCTTCTCACAGGAATATCTAATGTTGCCCCAGTCACATTTAGGAGTCTCTTACTTGTTTCCCACCAACTTTGATATTTTCTGTGTTTTTGAAGTGTTCTTCTCTTCTGCTTTCTTTTGTTTCTACCCAACATCTCTTACTAGCATCTCTTTATTTTGGAGCCTCACTATTTCTCCAGTCTTCCATCATCCCACACCAACATCTGGAACTCTGTATGGGAAACCTTGGCCTTTTCCCAAGACCACCACTCTTCATCACCCCCAGCACTTCTGCTCTTCTCCCTGAAAGTGACATTCAGATTCCCACACCTTTTACTGTATCTAAGCTCTGTCTTGCATATGAACCTGTAAAATATCACCATTTTCCCCTCTGAACCCTGACTTTTCATCTGTACTGGCTGATTGAAAAGCTCCTTTATGCCTCTTTTCCAGGCCCTCAAAATTTATTATACTGCACTTCAACTTTGTTGGTCTTAACATTTTTTTTTTTACTTTTTTTTTTTTTTTTTTTTTTTTTTTTTTTTTTTTGGACCCTGTTCATATGAGGTAGGATTGAGACCACAACACCTTGAAAACAGTGCATAACTAATTCCCCTTGACATGCATACTGATTGTCTGCCCACCTAGGAGTTAGGCAAGGGAGTAGTAAGGTGTTTGTGTGCCTGTGTGCCACCTGGCACCCACTGTCAGCCCTTTGAGAGCAGTGCTTAAATTCCCAGTGCTGCTGATGCCTCCTTGCCTCTGGTCTCTGTCAGTAATGCCCTCAAAGTCTGTATTTTGCAACAGCCTGAGGATGGTATCCAGTTCTTGCTTCAGTCCACTAGGATCACTCTGCCTCTCCCTCATACAGGTTTTTCTTTGAAATTTTAGACAGCTTCCTTGTCAGATTTGAGTGAATTTCATTCGTGCTCCAGCCTGAAGGGCAGAGCCTTCTGTCCAAGACACATGAGGTCAAATGGAGAAAGTGTTGAACCTGATTTTTTTCTTCTTTTTTCCCCAAATTCTAGTGAAATGTCCTAAATAGTGACCTACTGGGCCACATCACCACCAGCCTGACTTACTATAATGTTATCTTTTTTTGTTGTTGTTGTTGAGTGCTGTATGACAACCTCCCCTGCATTTTTTTACATAGACCAGGAAAGACAGAAAAGTGGTGAGTCCCATTTGCAGATGGATACACGTTCTACAGATCCATGTGAGATATCCATGTCCTCATGATGTCATGCCCTCAGCTACTGTTTTTCCATGGATATCTGATGGTGCTGGTATTTGCTGGTGCTCTTCTGAGGCACCCAGTGCCAGCCACCTCCACTCTTTGTGCAGCAGGGAGGGGATGTGAGCTGCAAGCAGAGCTGCTCCTGTTTGCTGCTGACCTTGTGAAACAGTTCACCATGCCAGCAAAACAGGGAGGAGGAGGAGAAAAAGAGAACAGAGGAAATAAAAAGCAGAGCATGAAGTTAATGAAAGTGGGGGAGTACTTCTGGTATTATAATGTTACCAGAATTAGGTTTCTTTAGCTGCTGCTGTGCTTTGCTAAAAACTACTCTAGTTAGCAGCAGCAGATGTGAATGTAACAGCTGTACAACTGTCAGGGGAATGAGAGAAGCTATGAGAGATCCATGAATTAAGTAGATTCTCCTACTTTCTTTGTGTGGAAGTCTTAGAAGTGCCAGTTCTCAAAGTGTGTCCTTCTGGCTGCTCGTGTCAAGAGGTTGGGACGTTGTAGAAGGCGAGAGAAGGGTGCAGCAAGCAAGATGCATGATATGTTTTCAGCCAGGAAAAGGAAAGCATTTGGGGAATGGATTACTGGGGATGATGGGGTAGCTGGAAGGAAAGATGTAGCTTAGGAATAGACACTAATGTTGCAGAAATGGGGATGGGAATTCATGCAGCTAAGAATAAATGCGTTTATGGAAAGGATACTGGTGGTTATTGGGTAACCAGAAACTTAAATGATCAAAGAGTTTAGTATGACCTTCTGACTTTGCCTTGCCCTTCCAAAAATATATCATGGCTGTGTGGAGGGTCACCTCCCATCCCTTCTTAGATGTTAATCACCCCTTTCAATATAGGTGGCCTATCAGATTGCATAGGCTGGGTCAACACTGGGATATATGATAGCACATTTGCTGGGCTGCAGGATCTAAAGGTAAGGCTGATATCTGGAATGCCAAGATATTTGTGAGGGGAGGCAGGATCCCTGCTCTCTTCAGCTGCTTGCCCTCCAAGTGGAAGGAGAAGGCATTTCAAATTCCTTGCAAGCTCCAGGCTATAAACAGGCTCTTCCTGTGTGAAACAGGGAGGATCTAACAGTAATCAGGAGTTGTCTGCTTTTCTGAACAGGTCTATTACTAGTGGGATATGCTTTCATGGGGAGGATGAAGCCCATCAGCTGGGGGGACAGAAGTGCCCTGTGCTACTGCTGTAGATCACCCAAGAAGATGGTATTGAAGACAGAATCATGGGGCAATGAAGAAATGAAAATCCTGTCAAGCTGAAGCAGACAGAGACAGAAAGGGGAAGGAGTCAAAACAAAAAGAAAGCAGGAAAGAGGAAGAAAATAATTAGGCAAAGGTGGGAGAACTATTAGCATTGTTTTGTACAATGGAGAAGTGGCTCAGCCATTAAATACACTCCATAAACACTGTATTTTTTCAGCTTGCTAGGCTAAGGGCCTCTGTGGGGGCAAGTACACAAATGATGGGTCCCCAAGCCCTGCTGCTCTCTCAATGAGAGTAGAATTTATCACCTATATAACTATCTTGAATTCATCTGGGGGGAGATGCTGTGGCTCTAGCATGGTCTGGCTCCTCTGTATCAGATTTCTGAGTAAGCCTGTATTCCCCAAAGTAATGTGAAGGTCGATATGAGCAAGGGAATGCATTTGGTATTTTACTTTGTGGATCACAGGGCAAGTGCCACATGCAGTAGCCATGGATGCTGTGTTTATCCTCACCCCTTTTGCTAGCTTGAAGACAGTGGTGCTGCAGCTTGAGTCTCTGAAGCTGTTCTTGGCATGTAGACTCTTTGCATTAAAAATCTCCATGGGTCTGTCACCACAGGGCACAGCCATTCCTTGGGGTGCAGAGTGTGCATGGTGATGGTGCTATGGAATTTTTTGTCAGATATTGCTCTGTTTTGCCTGGTCCTAGTCAGGGGACTGAAGTGAAGGTTACTAAAATGCAAACCACTTGGATGATGCAGGAACAGAAGTGTCCCTCATAGCTAAACTAAAATCTTTGAGGAGTGAGGTTGTTGTCACATTCAGCAGCTATGACAGTGGGGGGAAATGTGCCTGTCCAGGTAAGATCTGTTTCACCTGGACCCTTTGTTTACACAGAGCAAAGCCATGGGATTTCCTACCTTCTTGTACAGTGATCCTACAGTAAAATGTGAAATTTCAGACCTTCCTGTAGGTACAGACTATGTGACCCTGTCCCAGGTAGGAAATATGCACAGTAAGATACCAGATCCATGAGCCCTTCTCCTCACTGGGATAAAATTATTATTATTTTTTTTAATTTATTTATTTATTTATTTTATTTTATTTTATTTTATTTTTTATTTTTATTGTAAATCTTACCAGCCAAAGGTGTTGCCTCACCTTCAGTGTTAGTGTAATTAGGGGCTAAGTAGTTAATCTTCAAAAATCCCTTGGAAGTCAAGGAATCCATATATTTGCTTGTTTGTAATTTGTATACTGCCCCTGAGGCAAGCAGGCATGGGAATGCAATCCCATATTTGTGTATTTAACAACTGAAAAGATGATGTGAGAAGAGGTTTGGGTTTACAACAGTATAAACAAAACTGTGACTGTCTAACCCCCTATTTCACCTCCCCTGCTGGAGGTCATGTATCTTCCTAGTGCCCAGTCCTGTGGAAATCCTGTATTTCAGTGTGCATTGAGACTGGCTTTTCTGACACAGGATGGAGCTGAGAGTGTGCTCAAGCCTGGTTTTGTCTCTGCCAGAGAGGGGAAGCCTTTCTTCATTAAGGGCCTGCTTGTGGAAGGCTGTACAGAAACACTAACCAAATGCTGACTTTACTCAAAGCTCTTACAATCAAATTACACGACTGAGCCAGGAATAGGTGGTGCTGCTACAGTGCTTCTAGAAAGGTTTGTTGTTGCTGTTTTTTTTTGCAATGCAGATGTTAGGACTTTATGGGAAACCCATCAGTCCTCCAAATGGGTGGAGATGTGTAGTTGTAAGGAGGAGTAAACTTTGGAAAGTTGGTCATTTGTGGCTGAATACTGTTGAGCAAGACTGCAAGATAGTAACTGACCAGTAGGAATGACTCAAAAATCAGTGATCTGCAAAAAAAAATCCCAACCACAAACCAAAGAAAAAACATTACTGCAATAGTCTGGATGACTCAGAGGGATGGAGCCAAGCATAACATTAGCTGCTGTAAGTCACATGTCAAAGAATAAGGAATACAGGCTACGTTTATCAGTCGACAAGTTTGTCTTGGGAAGGAGTGGGGGCTGGTGCAGCTCACTGGCTGACAACAAAATTCCAGGAGGATGCTGTAGCTGGGGGAACTCACGTAGATTTCAGTAAATAACCTCTGACTGAACGGTTCTAGGAAGGGCTGAGTGTGTGTGTGTGTGTGTTTGTGTGTCATTTAGCACTAACGTGGTCACTTCCCATGTACTCTGTTTAGTGCTTTTCTTGGTAATTCCTGGATGGAAGAGGTTTCAGGGACAACGCCTGAGCGTGCTAAAGAATTGGAAGTGTGCCTTCCAGTAAAAAAGGTTGAAGTGGTAAATGGAAAAGGGAAAGCTGAAGGCTAACTTTTTTCAGTTTTTTTTAAATATACTTACAAGGAGAAACAACTCTCTATAGTCTAGCAGACTGAGGGGCACTAAGATTCAAGAAACAGGAATATGAAACTGATGAACCTAAAAAATGATATGAGGAAAAGCACTATTTGTTCACATCTTCTGTAATTAGCCATTAAAAAAACTCAGTGAGGCTTTTGGAGGATGCTTCTCAGGAGGCTTTTAAGTTGTGGCTGGATTCTTGTCAAAAAGTGGACCCTTGTAGAGACGGGAAGGATTTCTGCCAAGTTTTCTGATGCAAGTTTGTGAAGATGTGGGTCTGGATGACCATGCCACTTCTTTCTGGCATTAGAGTCAGATGTTGGCTCACAGCTGTTGGCAGCTCTGGGGTTGAGAACTGGGACCTCAGGGCAAGAGCAAAAGGCACCTCCTCTCAGCCCAGGCATTGCTCCTTTTCACCCTGCCCTGTGCAAACACTCACCAGTGTTTGGTTCACCTTTTTATTGGATAATGTTGCACTGGTATCCCAAAGTAAATGAAGCTTCCTTAGTGTCCAGTGAAGGGGTCAGTGATGACTAATTGTCATCTATCAATGTTGCTTTAATTGTCCTCTGGCCAAATCAAGGCATTCCTTTTACATACCATCATCTATGGCTCTGTCATCCATTTCAGACTTTAAACCTTGTTATTCCCTTGTATTTCTTAGCCAAAGTAGAATGAGTTTTTCCCTCTGCTACTGANTTTTTTTTTTTTTTTGTGGAAAAGCTGTATTCCCATGATGCCAGGGTTTTGCTTCATTCCTTACCTTATTCCCCACAGACTTAAAGTTTGTCAGAGGCCAAGTCTGCGCCTGTGGAAGAATCAGAGGTGCAATGTACCATTTGAAATGAGGTCTGAGAGCAGGAGAAGGATGGGTGTTGGTGCAGGTGGAGGTTGGGACAGCATCCTGGAAGTGCCAGCTGAGGCTCTGAGCCTTTGCACGCAGCCAGCATGGCCAGGTCCTTGCTGTAACAGCGACAGAACTTCCTAGGAAACACAATGGCCACTTGTGAGCCAGCCCTGCCCCAGGGCAGCGTGTCCTCCCTGGGCTGCAGGGCTGGGTGGGGCGTGCGAGGATCTGTGTGGATGTGACCGCCGAGGCTGTGCCGGGTGGGAAGCTTTTTCCTCCTGTGACTTCACCTGGACTGTGTGCCAGCCTCAGCACACAATGTTATCACTGCAAGGCAGCACACGGCCAGGACGGCTGTGCTCGCACACTGGGCCCCAGGGGACTCCCTCCGCTCCCTACGGCTTTTGGCCTTGCTGGCTCTTGCCAGAAAAATGCCACAGTCCCGCCCCGTGGTTCTGTTTCCAGTGGTACCAGAACTGCACCTGCCCGTGGATGATTTCTGGCAGCGAGGGGGAGATCTGGTTGCGAGGTTTTGTCAGGACCTGAAGCAGGGACCTCTGCTCTACCCCAGCCCTCTCAGGCAATCTGGGCTGCTCTTGGCTGTTTCCTTATCTAGGGCTTATTGCTGTGCAAAACAGCCGAGTTAATGAGTCATTAAGAACACTCGGTCCCTGCTGCACGGGGACTTTGCTGCCCGGATGGAAATCGTTCCCAAGAAGGCAATTCCTCTCTCTGTAGCAAGCACACAGCTGTTGAAAGCTCTTGGATAAGTAAATGCAGTCCTTCAGGGCTCAGGCCCAGCCTGTGGCAGTGGTTTCTGTGGGTCAGGGATGAGTGGGCTGCCTACAACCATCTTTAGTTTTGTCACTGTTAAATACCCTGCCTAAAAGGGAGAGTTGGGCCAGGATCATCAGAATCTCTTGGCAGTTTCACAGATCTTCCATGGCAGTCTACAGAAGCTCTACCTTCTCTCTAAGGGACACATTGTGGATTAAATGCTGCCTCTAGAAGTCCCAGCCTCAGCCTGCCCTCTTCCCTGCACTAGGAGAAAGCCTACATTGTTTATTTTCCTCTGTTGTTCCATGAATAAGAACCTTTCTGCCCAGGCAAGCTCAGGCATCCTTTCCTTAAACAAAGAACCTTTCCTTAGTTCTCTGGCAGACTTTGGTTTTCCCAGGACAGATGTTTCTAAGACATCCATGTTCTCCATGCTTTGACATTCAGAGAGCTACAGCATTGGACTAGTTTGCAGAAAAATGAGGTGGTTCCAGCCTTTGACATCTGAGATTCATCACTGACTGGTCTTTGGCATCAGGGAGAGGCAAGGCACTTGTTCATGCAAGTGTCTGTCTCCAGGTTGTTCAGAAGTCTTTGTAGGTTCATCAACAGCTCTCCAGGATTGGTGTTTGTGCTCCAGTGGAGTTGAAATGGTGCAGTTCCAAACAGGAGGTTGCTGGCACCTTCATGCTGGGTAAGAATCCTTGGGGTGATGCTGCACTTCACCACTTGTGATGCTGCTTTCTGGGCTACCTCACAAATCATAAATTATTTTTGGGAGGTGGACTGGAGATGAGCAGATTTGAGCCCTTAAAATTACATACCAGCAGCCCACGTGTAGATCTGCAATCTCATGTGATCAGCATGAGGTAAGAAGACACTTCTGGGGGGTACCTTCTCACCTTCTTCCTTCAAGCTGGCAGGTAGTCATTAAGGTAAGCTGGCTTTTGAACCAGAAAACAAGCACTCTTTTTCTAATTTGATGAATTAGGGGTCATGGAGAACACTTTAACAGGAGCTTTTGACAGCAGAGGGCATTGATGGAAATTGGAGGATAAACCAGGCAGGACTGAGGTGTGTCCACCTTGTCTCCATGTGTCAACCCTAAGATGTGCAGTGGGAGTTCACATGCAGCTCCTCAGCTTCCCTGAGCTCAGAGCACTCCAGGAAGTCCCTGCTTCCTGGGACAAAGTTCTCCACAGCACAGCAACAGCTGGTCTCCCTGTAGAAGGGCAGGAACTGACCTTCCCTTCCCTGTGCTAAAGCAAACCCTGTCTGTGTTTGTCCAGCCCTCTGAGCCATCAGGTGTGCTCTAGACCAGCAGTCCCATTTTTCATGATTCACCCCTCTCCAGGACTTGGTGACTTTTGTAAAATGTTTGGTGTTTTCTTCCAGCTTATTGACTAAAAATATCCTGATGCCAAACACCCTCCACGATCTTGGTACAAACATACTATAAAAAACCCCAATCGCTTCTAGTTCTCAATTGTGTTTTGGAACCAGTCTGATAGGTCATTTATAATCTGTTTAATGACTGCTGTCTCATTTTTATGCCAAGCAAGTTCTTTAATCATAGTGCCCCATGACAGAAGGGAAACTGCCTTCCAGGATCTCAAGTATATTGTACCAGCTTTGTTATATTTAACAATGGTGTGTGCAATTTCCTCTGAGAAAAGTAGGAACACAGTCCAGTGGAAGTGAATTTTCTATAAACCCATGTTGGTTGCCCCTAGTTGTATTTCTCTCTTTTTATTCCCTGTGTTCTTTGTTAGCCACTGCATTATTTAGTTCAGGTCTGAGGTGCTATCACAGGTCTGTAGTTACCTGTGAGTCATTATGAGATAATTATAAAATAATTGTGCCTCATAGCCTTTATAAAATGCCAGACTATGGGATTTCTTCTCCTCCAGGACTTACACATTGCACCAAGTACAGAAGATCAACATAATCAGAGGAATTATGTGTGCAGCTTCTGAACAAAACCCCAAAACAAAAGAAAGTTAGAAATTTTCACAGCAAGGTACCCAGTCCTGCTGATTTAAAATGCCTGATTTTAGTAGGTGGTATTTAACTCCTCTGATACTACAAGAATAGACATGTCATCAACAAAGTCTTCATCAACTACTTTCTTTTCTCTCAGCAGTAAGACAGGAGTATTTATTGATTTCTTTTGTTGTTCTCTGCATTGTTATTGAATAAGATTTCTATCTGATAACAGATCAATACCATGAGTAGGACTCATTCTGGTCTTAATTTACTTTTTTAAAAAATACCTTTGTCAGTCTTTTTTTTCCCCCTTTCACCTCCATCATATTTTTTATAATGACTGTCTTCTAATTTATATTCAACGTCTATCTTACTATTTGTTACATGTGTTTTGCTTACTTTAAAGACCTTAAGCCCCCTCATTTCAGTTTTAAATCAGGTTGTGAGGTTTTTTTTCGGTTGCACTGTTTCTTTACCGGGGAGTTGTGTGGTTTTGCTGCCTTGTAAATGATTTTTAAGTAGTTGTTAGAGATTATTTATATTTTTGTATTTAAGTACTTTTTTTGTGTTTATTCAGCCCAGAATTCTCTTCAGGGCTGGAAAAGAGGACTTTTTAAAGCAGCATGTCTTTCAAAGCATTGCATTACTGGTTTGGACCTTCTTCAGCTTTCATATAAGAGTGGAGTGAGCTGGGGATCAGTGAACCTGCTGCCAGCCTCTCATTTCTGCCATCACTTTACTCATCCAGATAAGAGAAATACAAGTTTTGTTCAATTTGGGTTTAAGGTTTGCCAAATGAAGAGGCTGTTAAGAACCTTTAAAAATCCCTAAGGCTGTTTTTGTGTCAACAACTTCACCATGTGTTGAACTAAGCAAATAACTTAGATTTGTTTTTTCTTTGGTGAGTGCTTGAGTAAAACAGCCACATTCCAGTGTTTCTTGGTTATCCATCCAAATCATCAATCCTGTTACTGGAGCACCAACTTACACATATTGAATACTGATAACTAGGAAATTGTGAATCAAAGTCACAAA
The DNA here is from genome assembly GCA_013400775.1 of Chaetops frenatus. NCBI lineage: Eukaryota > Metazoa > Chordata > Aves > Passeriformes > Picathartidae > Chaetops > Chaetops frenatus. Next base: position 947,770 of record VZTR01029538.1, on the reverse strand, counting down.
CAAGCTAGCAGGTAATGACACTTTTTATTTTTGCCCCACTTCTGCCCTCTCAGTCTGTCTTAGGGCTATACCTATTGATTTTAATACTGTCTTACAAACCATGCCAGCATTTATTCCAATCTCTTACAGCTGTAGTCCCCCGGGCAGGCAAAGCCTTGATGAATATAAACTGCAAAGGAATGCCACAATTGTATGCTGCTGAAGAGGATGTACTGGAATAGACTTGACTTCTCTATTGTGTTCCTGTAAAGGAGGGCACACTTTTGAAAGGCAGAGTCAGGCCTGCAGCTGCATAAACTCAGCACTGCTCAGGGGGGAATAGAAACTCACCAAACCTGCTGCTCCCTGGGCCAAAGCAGGCAGGCAAACAGAAATATTAGAGCTCATGTCCTTGCTTCACAGCTTTGGGGACTGGAGAGACACAGCCCATTAAAAAACCAGGCCTATAATTTGCTGAGGAACTACCTGCATTCGCTGGGATGGTGTTTATGAATCAGGCAAGAATGGGGCCTCACAATTCAGGGCACATGGAGGAGTATTCAACAGTTGCTGTGCCAAGGTAGGATTTAGAAGTCTGCCATAGAAGTAGCTCCTGAAAATTCTGCCAGGTTTCACACAGGAGAGGGGACCCCCAAAGAATCTTAATGCTTCTTTTAAAAGGATCCTGATATGCTTTAAACCATATTCCTCCTAACAATATCACATTCACTGAGCAGTAACAGGGCTGCAAGGGATTGAAGTTTGCTGGAGATAATGAAGAAAAAACTCTCCAGGCCTCTCCAAACTGGAGAAGCCCTTTGGCTCTCCCACCTATGTTTTCTGGCAGGTCTGTACATAGATAATCCTTGACTCCTTCCATCTGGCTGTTTATTAGTTTGAAGCCAAATTGTCTCAGTGAATGCTGAACACCTCTGGATGAATGATGTATCTATGGGCAAGTTGTCTTCTTGATCAGGAAAAGAGAATGACTGCCTCAACAGCTTCCAAGTTCAATAACCTCCTTTACTTCTTAATGAATTGCTGAGGCATGAGAGGCTTCCGTTCCTTGCTGGCATCTTTCACACTGTGCCCAAAGAAACAATCATATCAGGCTCAGGAAGACTGAAAGGGCAGGGAAACAGGAACCATCCCCACGGATGTCCTCCCCAGAGAGGCTGGGAACACGCTCTGCTGTGGGAAATGGGAAGCTGAGGTCAGCCAAAGTGCACAGCAGGTATGCACATCTTTCAGGGTGGGAGGAACAGATAATGGCCTGCTCTGCCATCCCCATCCCTGCCCTGTCCTGCTGGTGAGCTCTCCTGGGCCACCTTCACACCTTGCATGCAGAGAGCACCTCCACTGTGTCATTCCATGGTGTGGAAATGAAGGCAGGGAGATAAAGGTGGAGAGTGGGTGGTGACAACGCTCCTGAGAGCCCTGAGCCTGCCACTCAGCAAGGCAGGCCTTGGTGGTGTGAGAAGAGCCCAGAAGAAGTGAGAAAGGAGCAGGGAATGAGTCCCCATCAAGAACTGGAAGGCAAAAAACCCCATGGACAGTGAGGTAACACGGGATGCTTCCAGACATCCAGACTTGTTCCCATCTTTCAGAAGCTTTGTCCCTTCCAGCTCCTTGTGCCTGGGAATGTTAAGAGATTGTACAAAAAGTCTTGATAAAACAAACATATGGAGATCCCCTCAAGAGGCTGAGAGATATTATTAGCTCCTCTTTTACTGGCAGGCCTGGAGCAATTAATAATTACCAGAAGTATTATCAGGTACTTGTCACTGCTTTCCCTGGATCCACTTCACATAGTCCAGATTGGCTGTAAGCAACATGTTCCCTGACTGGCCTGATACCTCACAACTCCTGATAGCAGCTCCTCTGCTCCTCTCCTGAGGACCTCAGCGCTGGTGGAAGGGCCATAACCTCGAATATTTCCTGAGAGAAATCTGAGTCCATGCACCACTTCAGTGTGCAGCATGCCTGTATTTTTATATCTTCTCAGTGATGTGCTCCACCTCTGTGACCAGGGGGTGAGTTTTAGGCAGGAGGCAGAGAAAGGGACAGGTGAGAGGAGACTATATGGGGACCTAGGGGAAGGCACTTTGTGTATGATGGGTCCAGAATGCATGTTTAACAACTGGCCTATGAGCTGTGGGCCCTGTCCCAGTGCTGCTTTTCAGAAATGCCATTGCAGGTGCTCTAAGAATGTAGAATTTCTAACCAACACACTGTTGTAAAGCTCTGTGCTTCTAGAAATAGTCTGGTCAGGCTTTAAGTGAAGTCATGCTGATCCATGAAATCATGTGTCTGAAGGAGTCCTCTTCTCTTCCCGGCCCTGGTTCTGCTGCTGCTGCTGTAGCACAGCACCTACCTTTGACATATGATAATTCATCTTTTTGCCTTACTTGTTCTTTGTACTTTTAACGAATTTTTATTATTGGTATACTTTTAGTGAAATTTGTATTATTAACCATGTTATTGTTAAAGGGGAAATCCTGCAGGTCTGCTGGTATACCTGTGGAATATTTGCTGGAAAAGGGATGCAGGTTGAGGTGAAAATACAGATTTTACTAGTAAAAAAGGTGCTATGTCCACAAAGTTTACACTGAGTCTATAGGTAAAATTAGAGACATCAAAATGACCTTCACGTCAGTTTAATTCCACCTGCTTAACCAGTGTAAAAGTACTGTAAAAAAAAACCATATTCAGAATAGGCGTTACAGCACCACCGCAACTTTCCTGCGTTTGCTGTGCTTGGTTTTATATCTACAGAAGAAGCTTGAGGAAGAAAGGTCGGGTGCAGGCGGGAGAAGGCACAGCGTGGCCGTGACGCCGTTTGTCCCCCGCAGCATCCCCGGGAGCTGCCGGCGCAGGGATGAGAACACACCGCCCGCTAGCGGCTCGGGCTGCGGCAGCCCCCGGCTGCTCCTCCCGCTGCTGCTGCTGCTGCTGCTGCTGCTGCTCCGGGACAAGCTGCCTGGCCCTGCCCTCCATAAAACCAGCCCCTCTGGGAAAGGTCCTCGCTGGGCTGGGCGAGAAAATTGGTTAAAATGGGGTTATGGGGAGTAAACTCCTCTAAATCTGCAGCACGTCCAGAGCCATCACGGAGAAAATTGGTTAAAATGGGGTTACGGGGAGTAAACGCCTCTGAACCTGCAGCACGTTCAGAGCCAGCATTGCAGGCAAAGAACACGTTTGTGACTCCCCTGGAGGCTCCCTGGGCACAGCCT
>VZTR01029538.1:867691-944108 GCA_013400775.1 Chaetops frenatus | reverse complement strand
GCTGCTGCTGCTGCTGCTGCTGCTGCTCCGGGACAAGCTGCCTGGCCCTGCCCTCCATAAAACCAGCCCCTCTGGGAAAGGTCCTCGCTGGGCTGGGCGAGAAAATTGGTTAAAATGGGGTTATGGGGAGTAAACTCCTCTAAATCTGCAGCACGTCCAGAGCCATCACGGAGAAAATTGGTTAAAATGGGGTTACGGGGAGTAAACGCCTCTGAACCTGCAGCACGTTCAGAGCCAGCATTGCAGGCAAAGAACACGTTTGTGACTCCCCTGGAGGCTCCCTGGGCACAGCCTTCCTGGCAGGGCAGCCTGGAGATACCTGGGGTGAGCAGTGGGAAAGCAGTACCAGCACCACCAGCGCTTCACACTGCCCCAGCTAATTAGCCCCACTCCAGAGGAGATAATTGACTCGAGTGGAATTCCTTGCTGACAGAGCCAGCCTGCTCCCAGGCCTGAGCTGGTGTCCCCCCAGGTCAGCATTGCACTGGGTGGTGTAGACAGCCTGCAGTGTCCAGGCTGGGGTTTCAGAACTGGTGGCGTTTTGATTATTTATTTATTTATTCATTTTCAGTTGAAAATATTTCTCTGAGATTTCTTCGTGTCTTTGGCCCTACCCAAAACCATAGAGCCAAAAACCTCAGAAAGACTCCCTCTTCCCCTGCCTGTTTTTCTGCTTATGAGGTAAGATCATCCTTAACAGATGCTTGTTTACCTCTTCATAAAAACCTCCTGTGATTTCTACAGCCTCCCCAAGCAGTGTGCTGCCGTGCTTTGCTATTCTTGCCATTGCAAAGTGTTTTTCTAGTGTTCAGCTATATCATTTTTATTGCAAATTAAGCTGATTATTTCCTCTTCTACTTTTGGTGAATGTAGGGGACAACTGTTTAGTCTCTCCACCCATTATAACAAATGTTTATGTGCTGAAAGACTGTTATCATGCCTCCTCTCCTGTTGTTCTTTTCCTAGAGGAAACAAGCTCAATTATTTTGTCCATTCCTTATAAGTCATGGGGTTTTTTTCACCTTTCTTATCATCTTGCTGTTCTTTTTTGGACTCTCTCCAGCTTGTCTACATCTCCTGTAAAATGCAGTGCCTGGGAGTGGACACACTGTTCCTGCTGGGAGCTCAGCAGTATTGAGTAAATGCACAAAAGAATCGCTTCCGTTGCCTTAGACACAGAATTCGCATTGAAGCACCTCAGAATGAGATTTGTCTTCTTCCGTGGGGGTCTCACTTAACAGACACACATTGTGTCCCACCCCAGCTCTCTCTGCTGGACTGGTGACGATTTAGTTTGGAGCAGCACACTTGGTGTCTGTGCAGCCGCCTTTTCTGAGCTGGATCTCTGTGCAGTCCCCTCTGCAGAGGCAGCTCAGCTCCCCAGTGTCTCACATTCCTCTCAAATTCCAATCACTTCAGCTCCCTGCCTTTGGGAGGGACTGCTGACCCCAGCCCAGCTGTCATCCTCTTCGTTTTGCCCTCTAGTCTGTTGTCCAAGACACTCAAGGAAATGCTGAACAGCCCTGGAGGCAGAACTTCAGGGACACCGTTCTCCCTGCTGGAAAAGTGAAGCCCTGGTAATTACCCTTGATTATGGTACTTCAACCTGTGTACCCTCTACATGGTGACTTTGCTTGTTGCCCTGGGAGCCTGTAATCTAGATATTTTCTAAATGTTCGCTGAAGTCAAGGTATTTTACACCCACCATTTCCTCCTCATCTACCAGGCCTGTTAGTCAAAGAAGGAAATTAGCTTGGTTTGACATGATTTGTTCTTCAAAATTCCCTGCTGGTTGTTTCTTATCAGCTTATTGTCCTTTAGCTGCTTATAAATTGATTGTTTCATAATTGGTTCCAGTATCTCTCTAGGTATCACAGTTAGGCTGACTGGCCTGTAATTCCCCAGGTCCTCCTAGAACAGTAATTTTCAGAGAAGAACTGCATTTAACAGATATTGAAAGACATTCCACTTTTGCCCTGCTTATCTTTATTAATTGTCTAGCCTGGTTCCATCCCTTAAATTAAAAACATGTTTCCCATAAGTATTCATCCTCCACTTGGGGCTCAGCACAACCCAGCCCTATCTTCACCTCTTCTGTGCTCCTGCCCTCCTGTTACATACTTCCACAATTTCCTTCCTCCTTGATCCTTTATATCTCCCTCCCTCTTTCCTTTTTGGTTTGCTTGCAGCTCCCTAGCAAAATATACTCCCCAGCAATTCATATCCACCAGTGCCTGGAGAGAACGCTGGAAAAATCTGGGAGCCTGGCCCTAAAAATGCAGGCAATGACATTTGCCAGGCTGGCAGGGACTGTGCTAATGTCTGCTGAAAGATTTGTCCAGGGCTGGCTACACTGACATGATTTCTGAGGCCAGTAGGTGGCAGAGAGACGATAAAATCTGGGAGACCGATCCTGGTGATCAGGGGATGGATCACTTTGGCTCTGGGATGGACAAGGGCAGGTGTCACTAGAGAGCTGGGTGAGCATCTGCCAGAGGAGAGCGCTGGGTGAGGGCCCCAGCTTCTTGCAGGGAGGCTGAACGTGCCCAGTGTTCAGCCTCGGCCGTGAGGGAGAGGTTTGTGTGCTCAGCAGAAGAACAGGAAGCGTGTGCCACTTTCTAGCTAAGCAGATCCCCAGAAGATAACTTTGTTTGAGGGAGGGGTATCGTTATCCAGGGTTGTGCGCTATATAATTGCACAATCTGCTATCATGCATGAACAGAGCTGTTCAATAGCATGGCCCTGCCTTGTCCTGACATCATGTCTGTGTTGGAAATCCGTTTGGAATGAAAAATCCCACATTCCCCAAGTGACCTCGTAGTCTCTAAGCAAAAGGCTGAGTTGCAGTGGAGACTTCACAGACTCGCTGGTGCCAGGGACAGAAGCTCAGTCACCAGCCTCAAAGCACATAAAGGTTGAGAAGTCAGCAATGAAGCAAATTTCTTGCCAAAGAAAACAGTATTTTAAAAGTGCGGGAGATGCCCATGATTCTTTGAAGGCAAGAGAGGTCCCAAAGGCGAGGAAAAGCCACTTCGAGTTAACAGTGTTACTTTCACTAGCTGTTACTATTTTTAGCACTGTTTTTGGGGGATGAAAGTACTCAGCACATCTACAGGTTGCCTAATGAGAGCACAAATACTGAGCCAGGTACACAGGTTGGAAGTGTTTGCCCTTCTCAGTCTGGCACTGTCAGTGCTGCAGTTCTTTTGCAGACTCAGTGATTGTCACATGCTGCATGTGAGGTCCAGTCTTCTCGACCTTTGCTTTTATGGTCTCTACTCCTTTCTTTCACAGCCACTGCTTTCATGCTACAAAGGTAGCCCTGACTTCCAGCATTACCCTGGTGCCTAAGAGAATCAAGTCTCCTTCTTGCTCTTCTCATGCTCTGCCTTTTTCTCTTCATGCCCATCTCAAACAACCACTTCCCTGCACAGCCCCAGTGCAAGAGGAATTCCTCACTGCCCAGCTTCATCTTCATTTAGACCCTTTTCTTCAGAGGGAGAAGGCTCTAGTGAGCTGAGAATCTGACCCAGAGCTCAGCAGTGCCTTTGTGAAAGGCCTCCAGATGAAGGGACTCTGTGGTTTTCCACAAATCAGAAATGTCCTGCAAACTGGGTTGGTGGTGTGCCCCATGCTAGAGGCTCTGCACTCTGTGATATCAAAGAAAGTCAGCCTCATCATTTGGATGAAGGTGACACAGACCCAATAATCAGACTTGAATATAATTTCTGCATCAGCTGCATATTGCAAGCTGTTCTGCAATGTGTCAGACAATGTTTGATATTTGGATAGTGTTTGCAAAAGGCAGACAGAAGGTTAATGGGAAAGGTCTCTGACAGTTGCTGGATGTAATTTGGAGATGGACTACAGCCATGTAGTTACATACCAGATTTGGGGTTTGGAGAGAAAATATTAGAGAGAAAAGGCCTAGACAGGGATGTGCACATTCAGTTAGAGCTAAGTTTTCCAAAAAGACAGTTTTGGTCTGAAAAGGAACGGGCAGTTTAATGTCTAAAGCTGTCTGCCCTCTGTGATGCACCGGCCTCCAGACACTCTAAAAGTGGTGGATTTAGACCTCCCTCTCTTAATGCTTCCCAGAGAGGGGTTGAGGGTGGCAGTGACAACCACTCACTCATGTATTGATATTAGTTTATCTCAGTAAAATCTAGCAAAACAAAACAACAAAGGTGTTCCTTCTTCCTCCTTACAGTCTTTACTCCTCTCGTGATCCAACCATGCCTTTTCTTACTTCACTTTGTGGTTTTGGGACTTGTGAATTCTCCACTGTGTGTCCTGTCTCCAGGAAGACTGTTACCATGCTTATGTAGCATTGGCTGAAAAATGTTCTGCTACTGCTTTCCTGTTTAAGAGAGTGATTTCCTAAGGTGTTCAGAATATGACTTTCAGTCCAGCTACATGCATTGGGGGTGATTTTTCATTTGTGTCACCAGACTGGTTCCTCTTGCAAAATATAATTCTTTTCCATCTCTCACTTACCCTTTAGCTCTTTTGAAATCCAGTTTTTGAAAAGCATCATCTCTGCCTCCAGTTGTGCTTTGGACCTTGGAGCTCTGCAAATCAGCCTAAAAACTGTTTGGGAACACAGCTGCTGAGATGAGGCTCTGAACTTACATGGACACAAATGCCCAGAAACACTGAAGAGTGGCCTGAAACTGTTGGTTTGAAGGTACAAAATTTTGTGGCCCTCATGTTTCAGTATCTCATTCAAATGACAGCTTTCCTGGAGACAGAGTGTCTCCCAATGCCATTCTGGGAAATTAAATTCGGTGTTGACTTTGCATAAAGAGAGAGCAGAGCTTCTTGCTGCTTCATCACTTTATGAGCCTGGCATCTGTATCATTGCTTAGCAAATCTTGCTTCCAGTAATCCTCTTTTTCTTCAGAGCTGAGCACCAAGAGCACATTCTGAGCAATGCCTCCAGAAAGACTACAAAAAACATATGTCAGAGTGAGGTTATAGCCCTTGACTTATAATTAAAACTCTCAGGGCTTTTAGTTGTACTTGTGGATGAATTACTGAGCCTGTGATTTCTCTCTCCTGTGGCCTCTCCAGCATTTTTGCAGGTGGCTGGGGGTAGGCCAGTGTGCCTGGGGTAACATTCCTGTGTGCTGGGCTGCTGGAATTCAGCTATGCTCCTTAACACAACAGTTTGGTTTAGAGATTTTTGATGCATGTGCACATGCAAGATGCATTTGGAGGAAAAACTAAGCAGAGCTAGGACACTGAAAGGTGAAGTTGTAAAATTGGTCTTTCTCAGCTTTGATTAATATTGACTGATAATCTTGTTTTCCCATTCTGCTGCTTTTTCCAGCTAAAAGATGTTAAAGAGCAGACCAAGATATCTGACAATGCCAAATACAAACCCACTACTTCAGTATCTGCCTGAAAATCAGTAATGCAACTTGTCTGTCAGAGCTGGGTGTAGGGTAACAAATTAATTCAAATAATGCTGCCACTATCAGAGATGTTGGCATTCCCTTTTCACCTGCCACACCACAACACCTAAAGACCAGTGAGTGTGGACACACGGAGAGCTGTGCTGAACCACAGCGGAATTGCAGAGATGCTTTGGTCCCCGCTTAACTGAGCAAACTCCCATTTATGCATGTATTAGGTTTTCACTGCCTGTCGCCTGTTCCTCTCCCCCCCTCTGCTTTTTCATGTTCAGTGGACTCTCCTCTCTGTGTCTCTGCCTCTCTCTCTATTTTTTTTCCCCCCTATTGTTCCCCACGTCACTGACTGTCACTCACTTCATAAAGCCGTCTGGCTCGGAGCTTAAATATTGCAGGGCAACTAAAACCCACCATCAGAGCCAATTCAGTCATATCTGCTCAGTCGTGCGACAAGATTGGGGCTTTTAGGGTAGGGAAGAAGAGAGACAAAAGTTCACTCTTCCCTGCAGAGTGCCAAGAGAGGAGGGGGACACATTTCTTCGGTGGAGCCTCTCACAGCGGCAAGTTGCTTGCTCACCATCCTTAACCTGTTCAGCCTCTTTGGCCGGTAGCGTGCGCAGGTTGCGACGTCTGGGAGCGCAGGGTGGGGGTCTGCAGCCAGCCCGGGAGAGCTCAGAACACAAACCTGTGTTGACTCTTGAGTGGGCTTAGGCAGAGTCCTGCTCTTTCCTCACGACAGGCAGTTTCAGGGAGAAGCCTAAATACCTCGCTTACCCCTTTATTTTTGGAGCCTGGAGGGGCTGACTGCTTGCAGGTGGAATCCCAGATGTTTGAACTGGCTGTGCCACTCGTCATCCGTCCACCCAATATTGTTGCTCGCAGCTGAACCAACTGAGCAGCCTCGACTCAGTTCACTTGCAGAAAACAGAGGGGATGGGCATGGCAGAGTTGTGAAGAACCTGGCCAGTTGGAAGTGATCTCAGGGAGGGCTTAGCCAAACGTAGCGAGCTGCGAGCGAGACGTGTGATGGAGTTAGACAGGAAACATTTTCCCTTCTCTCGTACAGTGAGTTTTCCGTGTGATGAGGTTTATCACACCTAGAACGTCGCTCTTGCGTGCTGCAGTGGAAACGCTCAAATGGCAGTGTAGATATCAGTGTGACTCACGGGGAAAGAAAGGGATGGAGTTCACCGAGGTGCCTGAGGGACAATGAAGTTGTACTGTGTGTAGTCATGTTTTTACAGAGTTGGACATGATTGGTAACTGTCGGGTGTACTTTGCTCTGGGAATTTGCGGAAAGAGGATGTTTAAATCAGTTTAGATAATGTATGTAAACAGCATAATCTTCTGCTAGACTTGTTAATGTAAGCGCTGACATTAACACACTTCTTTACACGACTTTAATGACTGAGAAAGTAGCAATTTTCCCTGGTGATTAAATTATACGTTTGCCGCTAATGTATGCGAGGTGTTTGTGCAAGCCGAAGGAACTGTGTTCTGTTCTTCATTTTCTAACATGGCTGTCCGGAGTAAAAATGTTGTGAGGTTTGAAGGCAAGGAATATGAGTCCATCTTGCTTTGGCAAAATGTCATCATAAGCTCTTTTATTTTTTTTGATTGAAAATTTGTGAAATTCCCCCGAGCCATAGAATCCTGAATATTTTGCGTGTTTGTCTATGTGTGACTACGTACACAGAGTAGTTGAAACAGACCGGTATGCGTTGGTGTGTCATAACATATGGCATTACAAATATATCCCAGTGGTATCTGGAGGAGGAGGGAAGTTTAGGTACTCAGATTTCCATGCTGTTGACTGTACCTTCCTTTTCCCAGTGCTTGTGTACGTGTCTGCATTTAGGGAACCGTAGATGGAGGTAGTATCTAAGAGATGAACTTCTACATCCCTGCAAACAGCTATTTTATGAATAACGTTCCCTGTTTCACTTCTCATGCTCTACAAGTCGGTCTTTCTGGGCCACTGTAATATTCTGCTTTCCTCAGAGACTTCAGACTGCTGTGATGTGTTAAATCAACCCACACAAACCAACTTTCATCTCTATTTCCCTCATTCATAGATCTTCCCTTGCCTGAAATTATCTAGCGGGAAGTTCAGGATATGCAGAATGAAGCCCTGACCTAGGAATAATTTCTTATCATGCAAAAGTAATGACAGATGTAATGTTTGCCTTGCATTACTTGAAAATGGATGACTTTCTTAGCTTTCCAAGAGTATATCTGTAGCTAGCTTCCAGCTCTGTGTTAGCCTGAGATAGTGGCACTGACATTTTAGTGACAGCAAATAGTATTTTAGGTCCCAGTTAGAGACCTTGGTGTTTTCCCCAGGTTGGTTCCACTGCCAGAGTGGCAGCTGGCTTCAGAAGAGGATGCAAAGAATATCCCCAACAGCACCAAATAACTATATTGCATATAACATATTCTATATAGCAAAACTAATCTATGTAGCAGTTATTAAGCTTATACAGCATTACTAACACAGTAATGGTGTTGCAATTGCTGTTCTTACCTAACAGAGTGATTGCTGAAGAAGAACTGACATTTGCAACCTAGAGAGAATTCAGGTTTATTTAGGTGCAAGATGGGCACAGATTCGAGATCTCTTTGACCCGTGAGGGGTTCTGGTGCAGAAGAGCTTGTGTGCTTCAAAGCTTCACCCTCTCTTTTAACCACTGCAGCTGCCTGCTGATAAATCTGTTCCTCTGTATTGCTGGTGAGTGTTTGTACGTGTACAAAATCTAAGCAGACTCACAGAACCGAGCCTACAAGGCACCACAGAAGACTCTCACCTGCAAAAGGAGATAAATATACTCCCTGGCTGAAAAGTAATTGCCCATTTAGAGCCATGGAAGAAAGAATTTAGCAGGCAGCTTGGTCTGGCTTCCCAGCCCTTTTCCTGCTAATAAATCATTGTGAACAGGCAAATCAGCAAGAAAGCAACTGCCTTTCTGCTCTCAAAGCGTATGAGGGAAATACTGATTGAAAGCAACAAAAGACACCAGCGGGAAAACCTGAAATCCTTAAAATCTAGCGTAATTTGTGGTCTTTCTCTTTGTTTTTTCTTCCCTTAGACAGTAAGAAATGGGTGACTGGAGTTTCTTGGGGAACATTTTAGAGCAGGTGAACGAGCAATCCACTGTCATCGGGAGAGTGTGGCTCACAGTGCTCTTCATTTTCCGCATCCTGATCCTGGGCACAGCAGCCGAGCTGGTGTGGGGAGACGAGCAGTCAGACTTTGTGTGCAACACCCAGCAACCTGGTTGTGAGAACGTCTGCTACGATGAGGCCTTCCCCATCTCCCACATCCGGCTCTGGGTCCTGCAGATCATTTTCGTGTCCACGCCTTCGCTAATGTACTTCGGGCATGCTGTGCACCACGTCCGCATGGAGGAGAAGAGGAAGGAGAGGGAGGAAGCGGAGAGGCGCCAGCAAGCTGAGGTGGAAGAAGAGAAGCTGCCCCTGGCTCCAAATCAAAACAAAGGCAACAACCCTGATGGAACCAAGAAGTTTCGCCTGGAAGGTACTCTCCTGAGAACGTACATCTTCCACATCATTTTCAAAACCCTCTTTGAGGTGGGATTCATAGTAGGTCAGTACTTCCTGTATGGCTTCCGAATTCTCCCCCTTTACCGCTGTGGGCGGTGGCCCTGTCCCAATCTTGTGGACTGTTTTGTCTCCAGGCCCACGGAGAAGACCATCTTCATTATGTTCATGCTGGTGGTGGCTTCTGTGTCCCTCTTCCTCAACCTGGTGGAGATCAGTCACTTGATCTTGAAAAGAATCCGGAGGGCTCTGAGAAGACCAGCAGAGGAGCAGCTTGGAGAGGTCCCGGAGAAGCCCCTCCACGCCATCACAGTCCCCTCCATCCCAAAGGCCAAAGGCTACAAGCTGCTGGAAGAAGAGAAGCCGGTGTCCCACTATTTCCCTCTCACGGAAGTAGGGGTTGAGCCCAGCCCTCTTCCATCAGCCTACAACGAGTTTGAGGAGAAGATTGGGATGGGACCACTGGAAGATCTCTCCAGGGCATTTGATGAGAGGTTACCATCTTATGCACAAGCGAAGGAACCAGAAGAGAAGGTACGAGGAGAGGAGGAGGAGGAACAAGAGGAGCAGCAGCCAGGGCCTCAGGAAGAGCCAGGGGTGAAGAAAGCAGAAGAGGTGAGAGATGAAGTGGAAGGGCCTTCAGCACCTGCTGAACTTGCCACTGATATGAGACCCCTGAGCAGGCTAAGTAAAGCCAGCAGCCGGGCCAGGTCAGATGATTTGACTGTATGAAGGTGCAGGATGTGGGGAGCACATGGAAAGGAAAAGGTTGAAGAGAAAAGGAGAGATAGAGAAAGAATCAAAAGATATTTTTAAGCAAAGTGCTAAAATGGCCACTTGAATATTATTTCCTTTTACGATTCTCAACTGGAAAGGTACTACCATGGTAACCGTGCCTTATTTGCCCCGTATGTCCCTGTATTTCCCTGTTTCCACATGCCAGCTCACTCCTTACAGTAATATCTACACTGTACACATAACTGATGTATTTTAAAACCTAACATGGCAGTGATACCCAAATGTCGCCACTGTGATCATATTTACTGAAAGCCTTGTGTTCCATGTTTCTCTAGGAATGTGGGGAGGATCTGTCTTTCAGCCAGTGAGGGCAAAGACTGATCAACAACTGTATCTAGTCTTTCTGTTTCCTCTTGTGGCTCACTGAGCAGATCTCCCCTTTGCTGTTGGCATGGAATTGCAGTTATTTAATTCACAAAGTGAATTCTATGCTTAGCATAAAAATACTAAAATACTAAGCCCAACTTCCCCTCTTTATTCAGAAAATAAAAGCAAAAATGTTCCAAATTTCTCCATGAATGCATATCTGAGTTAGGTAAAAATATTTTCACTGGTTAAAAATATTTCTGCTCTTCAAGTGACATTGACAGTGGGCAAGGTTAACAGTAGCTCTCTACTAGGATTTAGCAGATGCCCAGAGATGGACTATTCGTTCCCAAGAGGGTCATCCAGCCCCAAGACTAGTTCAGAATACTGGGAAGAATAAATTCAAGTGATATTTTTTACTTGTAGATTTGTGACTTAAAGATCTGATACTAGATTTAGCCAAGTAAGAGAGAAAGATCTCCTGAGAAAGGAGGGGACAGCTACTGCCCCCAGAGCATGAAACCAAATACAAGCCTTCATGGTGTGATCCTGACAAGTGTTCAGTTCCTGGAGCTTCCAGGCTCCCAGGCACTCAGCAAATCTCAGGTACAGAGTCCTGAAGGCACCTGTGAACCCCCCCTACCCAGGGGTCTGGGTAACTGTGTGACTTTTTAAACCTCTAACTACAAAACTGGTTGGTCAAGTTTGGAAAGACTGATGTGGTGAAAGTCTTTTGACAGCCTTTGTTTTTAATTTGACAGACGGGAGCCATTCAGTGGGCTGCTTCTCCATTACGTGCCAAAGTCTCGCTCAAGTAAGACAAGGCCTTTCAAAAGATGATTTAGACCTTTTGTGCCAACAGGTCTGTACAGAACTCTCAAAAAAATCTTTTTTTACAGAAGGCAGAAAATGATGTGCTTGCAAATGTTTAGATGTCTAATATAGATTTCTAATTTTAGGACTCCAGCAGCAACTCTTGGCTGGGACAGTGCAGCAATGCGTTCAAAAGCTTCAGGTTAACAGCTATGTCCCCCCAAAACTGAGCCTCATGCCAAAAAAGTGCAGGTATGCACTCTGCTCTGCTCTGCTCTGCAAACCTCAGACCCTGCCATCTCAGCAAATTCTTTCTGCTGGGCTGCAGCCCATCCCATTGTTCCCAGGGCAGGCTCTAATCCAGGTCAGGGAAAAAAAGGTCTTTGGCACAATGCATCAAACTCATCCCGCCATTAGCTAGAAAAGACCCCCTGCGGCCTCCCATTGTAGCAGGTCTGACTCAAAGCCCAGGGAAGGCAAATGGGAGTCTGCGAGAGCTCTGGGTGGGCTTGGGCCCTGTCCCAGCCCTGGTACAGCCAGTCCTGTGGCTCCTGATCCCACCCCTTTGGTGGAGTTCCCTGCCTGGCCACGCAGCAGCAAGGGTGGCCGGACTTCACTGCCGAGTGATGATAAGCTGTACATATGTAGAAAGTTTGTAGGGTGCATTGGTGCCACATTGTTGGTTTGTTTTTTTATTTTACACTATTCATCCTTTTGCTCCTCTTGGGCCTGTGTATTTTCCCGAGGTTTGCAGCCTGAGGTCAAAATCTTTATTCCTTAGCCAAAGGCTGTTGGGTGTCCTTCCTTGTGAAAGAAGACTGGAAGGTCCCTCCTCAGTTTTGGGAAGGAATATGACAAAGCAACACATGCAGAGAGAGAGCCTGGAGGCTACCATTTATCCACTCTCTTAATACAGAAACAGGAGAACAGTTATCACAACTGAGGAAAGAGAATGTTTTTCAGCAGGAGGAGTCCACTGTGCCCAGTTCAAGATACTAGAACTAAAGAAAGGGCTAAGATTTAGATGAACAACACAATCACCACACTTATTCTGGATGGGATCTATTTTATTTTCTCCACAGAAAGAGATGAGAGTTTGAATGATTCTAAGCATCAACCAGCCCACTTGTTTCATGAAGGGGGTTGGAAACATATTTTCCTGCAGGTAAAAACCACAACCTTGTAACAGTTTAGTATGAGGTGTCTGCATCAGAGCATCTGAGCCTTCCAGATACCAAGGTACTGGACTGGGTGAATCACACCCGCTCCTCTTGACTTCTAATTACTTGACAATTCCACTCCTGATCTCTGACATTCAAACATTCATTAGACCACAGGGCTACTTAAAGATGAGTGCTTGTTCTTCAGGAGTACATGGTTCACAACCTGGCTGTCAGGCGGGGCAGTCTTTAATCACCAGATGTTAATTATGTCCTTTTCCCCTGGAGAGCCTCAGTAAAATGCACCATGTGCAGTGTACTCCATGGACACTGTAGTTCTTTCACGTCTGCTACAGGATTGCTGCTTTCTTCCTCTGGGTCCCAACAGCACAAGGAGAAGCTGGCATTTTCCTCCTGCATCCAGTCAACTGCTTCTTGAATTTTTTTTTTTTTTAAGACAGTTTTCAAGTACTCTGCCTGGCTGGCAGTGATTCTGTAGCCACCAAGCACGGGCCATGGCATCAGGACAGTGCTGCCTGGCAAGCAGGGCAGGGAACAGCCCGGTCTTCTGGCACTCAGCCTCACCTCTGCAAGGAAATCGCTGTGGGACTGTCAGCAAGTCATTCTTCCTTCTTGTGCAGTTGGGAATCATTTTCTACCTTCCAGTGATGATGTGAGGCCTGACATGTTGTGCTAGTTATGGAAAGGGAGGTCCTTGGATGGAAGGCCCTACAGATGAGCAAAGGATTATTGCTATTTCTGGATGTGATAGCACATAAATGTTTTGTGCCCTCTCAATGAGACAAACTTAATTGTTTATTCAAGAAATTCCCAGTGAAGTTGCTTAACAGCCTCAGAGCTGCGGATTCAGTGTATGATCCTACTCAAAAACTAATTTAGCAAAACATAGAGATACATATATGAAGAATGGGGAAAATTATTTCTTGGGAAGGGGGAAATCACTGGACAATTAGAGCCATGCCTGGATCACTTAAAGGTGTGTTTACCCCCTTGGCTCCCTGTGCAAATAAATTACTAACTGATCACATGGCTCTCTGCAAGGAGCATAAGATGCAAGTGTCAAAATCACCAAAGGAGGTGAAAGTAGAAGAGCAAGGTAGTCTCTTAGCTTACAATAGCATGTGGGGGTTGGTGTTCTCTAGTGTCTAGAGCAGTGGACCTAGGATAATAATCTTAGATTTATTTCCAGCTCTGCTTCTGACTTGCTGTGATAATCACTTTACCTCTCAGTGCCTGTTTTCTCCACCTGTAAAATGGGTGTAAGAATTTCCACCTACCTCACAGGGATGTTGTGAGGCTTCCTTAATTCTGTTTGTAAAGTAAGTAGGAATGATCTGATGAAAAGCACTGCTGAAATGCATGGTATCCTTGTTATTTCTTGGCAGAACTGCTAACTTGGGTAATACATGACTCCTCAATCAGAAGGGCAGTGGTTTGGAAATGTGAACACTGTACTGCACTGACAACATAAACATGGATGTGGATTTGCCATGGGTAAAAAAGACTTTGTTACAGATTCCTTCACCCATCTCTCCCACCTTAGCCAAGGCCATGTGTGAAGCTGTGGTGACAGTGTGGTGACATGGACCCCTCTTCTCCATCCCCAGCATCCACTCTGGGGCAGCATTTATGCTTTAATAAGGCAGATCTTGGAGCACTTGGTTCAGGTTGGTGGAGCTCTGACAGTTTTAAGGTCCTTGCAAGGTGCGTGGGAGAGGCCTGTATCACACAGAATATTGCTGGGCTTCTGTTTTAAACCACTCAGCACAACAGAGACCAACACCCACAATCTCTCAGTGCTGAAACACAGTGAGGAGCAGATTCCTCCTCCTGCAGGAGAGCAGAGATTTGGGGGATGTCTGCTCTCTAGGTCTGTGTGGGCATCAAATCTACTTACTGAGAGGGGAAGTCCCATCTCTCCTGCTGCTCAGTAACTCACTGACTGTGCAGTTTTACATTTAAAGAGCGGCTGTGTCACACAATGATGAAAAAAAAGTGGCAGTTTGCTGTTTTGTATAGAAAATGGCTTTTCAGGCTGACAACCGAAAGTAATCCTAGCCTAGGCTTAGTTTTGTTTAGTAAAGACAGGAACATCCATGAGTACTACACTAAAGCCTTCCTGTAAGCCCAAGGCAGCTGTGATAAAACAGCATATGGTGCCAGATTTCCTGAGGGCCAGGGCTGGATAAATGTACCAAAATCAGGGCACTTGTCGAAGGACTGGAATAATTTTTTCCCCCAACAGAATGGCATTGCCATTCCTTGGGCTCTCTGTGTGTGCTGTACCTTTTAACACGGCTCAGGAAAGGCTTTTTGCCAACACCAAATGTGCTTACACAGCTGAGCAGTAACCATGGCAGGCGAATGTGTGTCTGCTTGCCAAGACATAGCCTGGCACACAATCTTTTCCTTGCCACCAGCTTGGCACCAACCTTTCAGTAGAAGAGGCAAGGCTTAGGTATCTGTCAACAATTCAAGCTTTCCTCTCAGCAGCCTGCTGTACAAAGAGACACAGGTGGATAGGAGGGGGCATTGGGAGCCCGAAGTGCTCTCCTCAGTTTCCTAAGGGGGAGGAATTCCAGGGAAGATGGAGGCAGACCCTCAACAGAGGTGCATGGCAAAAGACCAGAAGCAACAATCACAACGAGCAGCAAAGGAAAATTTTGACGAAAAAACTCTGACAAGGAGAAAAATTGTTCAAATGGAGAGTGGCTCAGCACTAAAGCAGGTGCCCAGAGAGATGGTTGGCTCTTCATCCCTGGGGGATGAAGCCTGGCTGGGAAAAGCATTGAGCATGCTAATCTGTATTGAGCTGCAGGTGGGGCCAGGTGATGCCTTTCAGCCTGAATGCTGTCCCTTGGGATATCCTAAGCTGAAAGCTCAGTGCAGACGCTGCCTGGTGGAATGACACGTGTAGGGCACTTCTGCCTCCCAGGGTGCTCTGGTAGAGCTGGTTTAGGCTGTCCCAAAGGCCACAACACCTCCCCAGGCACCAGCAGAGGCCGGTGCACACACAGAGTCAGCTGTTCAAGTGCTCAAGGCCAGGTTGGATGGAGCTCTGAGCAGCCTGGTCTGATGAAAAGTGTCCCTGCCCATGGCAGGGGGTTGGGACTGGATGATCTTCAAGGTTCCTTCCAACCCAAACTATTCTATGATTCTGTGATTCTATGAACTGATGTTTGGTAGCTGAAGAAGCTGCTTGAGGCCAGAATCGTGTTGTGTAACTGGTTTGGAAAAAACATTACAAATAAAAACAAAAAAAGAAAAAAAAAAAAGAAAATAAAAGAAAAAAAATAAAAGAAAAAAGAGAGTATGCTTGTCAACAGATAAAATCATGAAAATATAACAGCTTAGGTCTTTCCATATTTTAACTTCAGCGTCAAGTTTGCCTTTAAATCCATCTGAAAGTGCAGAGGACGGCATTTTAGCATTCTGTCAACAAAAACCTGTGTGTTTTAAAGCTTGCTGATCTGGGATGAAGCAGCACTGAATAGAAATGGTGATTACAGAGCTACTGACAGAACATTTTGAAAAAAACAAAGACTGTTGGCCTTCGCCTTGCTAGATCCAGCTTGGTACAGTGAAAGCGAACGAGCCATTTATTGGCTTCCAAGGTGGAAAAGCTATATAAAATAATGCTCAGGTAAGTTTTTCAATACATACAGGTTAGTTCACAGAGGAGTCACAGACAACCCTGTAAAGGAATCCATGAATTGCTAGTGAACACCATCACCTGAAATCATCAAAAATAAACTCAAAAGAAATGCAGAAATCAGAACGATGTGGGAATACCTCCAGCTTCAGAGTTCTTGTTTATGAAAACCTCTGGAGAGAAAATGGGTGGCTGGCTGCCAGCTAAGCCTATTTGTCATAAATATGCCCCATAGCACCTTCTGGAAACCTGTGTGATTTCTAAATATACTCTTGGACAAACCCCATGATTAAATTCAACATGCTGCACCTTCCTGCTTTACTTAAAAGGCTTGATTTTGGTTCTCTCTACAAACTGAACAAAAAAATAGCCTCATTCACTTTGATATGTGGAAGAATAACTGCAGCTGAGAAGCTGCCTTTATACCTGTGGAGGGCCATGGACCCTTCTCCCCCAGACATGGCCATCAGTGGCTATCTAGGGAGGAACATCACAAAATAAATTTCCCATTTTCTTTTCACACTTTTTGTTTTCCCCAAAGGAGAAGTCCTGGGGCTGAGAGGTGGGTGTGGGGCTGGGTTTTTCCTGTAGGAATTATCTTGTTCCCTGTGTGTTTCTCCCAAGGCCCAGGGATCAGTAATTTACATCTAAGCAGAGGCACGTTTCAAGCCTATTTCCAAACACATGCAAAGGAGAAAGTTTAAGACCTATGACCAAACTCTGCCTTGTTTTTGACCCTTGTGTGGAAGTTGAGTTGCCAAGGTATAAACAAGAGCAGAATTTGGCTCTGTATAACTTATTTTTAAAGGATTTCCTGTTAACCTCAGTCTCTAAAAGGCAACCAACAGCTAACCTTGCCCCACAACCTACCAACTTGGAACAAAACAACCACAAATCCCTCCAAACTCAGGAATCTGATCAGGAAAGATCAGTTTCTAAGCAGCAGATACAGAAAGAAAGAATGGGCAAGGCCTGATCTCAGCTCTGCATTAACTGGCAGTGATACCAAAAGCTGTAAAATAAAGGACCTCAGATCAGACACAACAACCTGCTCCCTCAGTTCATTTCTCTGTGAAAGCTGAATGTTTTCTTCTCTTTGCAATGCTGCAGACAAGGAGACAAACTTCAAACCAAGAAGCTTGAGAGCAAGACAGAAAGCCAAACAAAGAGACTGTGGGACTAATCTGGTGACTCGGCACAACCACACATAGATTTGTTTTCCTAGTGAAATGAGTTGTAATGAATAAAGGTTCCTGATTTTCAGTCAGCAGGGCTCTGTGCTTTATTGGACTCACAACTTAATTCTTCTCTTCCCGTTTATTATTCCAAGTACAGAGTTTTGAGCGGCAATGATTAGAATCAGAATCATGAAGGTTGGAAAAGGCCCCCAAGATCATCAAGTCCAATTGCCAACCCAGCACTATCATCAAACCATGTCCTCAAGCACCACATCCACACATTTTTTGAACACTTGCAGGGATGGCGACTCCACCACTTCCCTGCACAGTCTGTTTCAGTGTTTTACAATCTTTTCTGTGAGTTACTTTTTTTTTCCTGATGTCTAATCTAAATCTCCTCTGGTGCCACTTCAGGCCATTTCCTCAAGGTGTGTTTTTAAGAGGAAAAAAGGAAAAGATTCAGACGGCATGAAGGTCAAGTGGGAACACGACTGTGACATGAAGGATTGGATCTCATGCCGATAGCCATCAGGAAATTCCCTGTCTGCACTTTTGCTTCCCTTCTGGCCCCATTCCTTGATGTATTGTAATTGCAAGTCCTGAAAGGCATCCACAGCCCAGTTCTTGGTGTGGAGGGAGGATG
Organism: Chaetops frenatus; assembly: GCA_013400775.1. NCBI lineage: Eukaryota > Metazoa > Chordata > Aves > Passeriformes > Picathartidae > Chaetops > Chaetops frenatus. Next base: position 926,565 of record VZTR01029538.1, on the reverse strand, counting down.
GAGAGGGCCCCACGTGGGACATCAATCTCTCCTTAGCGGGGGAAGATGGGCCAGGAGCAGTCCTGGTGTGCCACGAGCCACTGCTGCCCTGCTCCTGCAAAGGAGTCACAGCAGTGGCAGAATCACAGAATGGTTTGGGTCTTTAAGAGACCTTCAAGATCATCCAGTTCCACACCCCCCCGACCATGGACAGGGACATCTCCCACTAGACCAGGTTCCTCAGAGCTCCGAACAACCTGGCCTTAAACACTTCCAGGGATGGGGCAGCCACAACTTCTCTGGGAAGTGCCTCACCCCCTTCACAGCAAAGAACTTCTTTGTAATGTTTAATGTAAATCTGCCTTCTTTCAGTTTGAACCCATTCCCCCTTGTCCTGTGACTCCATGCTCCTGTAAAAAGTTGCTCTCCATCTTTCTTGCAGGCTCCCTTCAGACACTGCAAGGCTGCAACTAGGTCACCCCTAAGCCGTCTCTTCTGCAGGCTGAGCAATCCCAGTTTTCTCAGCCTTTTGTCATAGGAGCGGTGCTCCATCCCTCTAATTAACTCGGTGGCTTCCTCTGAACTTGCTCCAACAGGTCCACGTCCCTCCCGTGCTGGGGACCCCGGAGGTCGGTGTTCACCCTCCCCTTCCTTCTGTGCCTTGCACACCTCCTTCTGCCCTGCGGCCAGCAGCCAGTGCCCTTCCGGCGGCTTTGGAGTTTCGAAGGGGCGGGCGAAGGGCTCGGGTTCCCGCAGGTTCCCGCAGGTTCCCGGAGGTTCCCGCAGGTCCCCGGCCCATTCCCCTCACACCGGGCCCGCCCTGTTCCCCGCGCTGAGGCCGGGCCCGCCCGGGGGCGGAGCTTTCCCCGCCTTGGCCCCGCCCCCGCCGCGGGGAGGGCGGGGCGCCGGCACACGGCACCCACCGGAACCGGAAGCGCGGCGGGCGGGCAGCGGGGCAGCGTTGGGCGCCGCCATGAGCTTCCTCATCGACTCCAGCATCATGTTCACCTCACAGGTACCCGCCCCTTCCCCGCCGCCGCGGCGCCGCCGGCCGGCAGAAGCTCGAGGGAACGGGGAGGTCCCGCTGTCACCGGGCTCCCCTCTCCCTGCGCCGTGTCCCCGCCGGGGGGGGGGCGCGGGGGGCGGTGCGTGAGGGCGCGCGTGCGCAGCTCTCGGCGCGGGGGGCGCGCGGACCCTCAGGGGCGGACCGGACCGAACTCCGTTTAATTTTAAATTAAAGTTTCTCCCGTTGGAACAGACAGGGCTGCTCATCTTGATGGTCTCTGCTGAGTGCTTGGTTTGCTTCTGATATTCCTTAGGAAGGCTGGTTCTAGGCAGGTGGACCCGATGAAAATGAGGTGAAGTGGATCACAGACGGATCTGATTTAAGCGTCTGAGCTGGCGTGAAAGTTTTGTTCTGTAGTGACGAGGGATGAGCCGAGGAAAAGGAACCTTTCCCCTTTCAGCAGCAGGTGGTTGTCTTAGATAGACTTCAGTACACAACCCTAATTCCTGACAGTTCTCAAGACAGCTTTGGGCTGTTTCTTAGAAGAACAATGCTCTCCCACTTGATAATGCCTTGATTTTTGCTCACAAGGTGCTTTTTCACTCTTTGTGGCTTGAGCGTAGCTTTGGTATTGTTAAGAATTCGCCCAGAATAGAACCTCCCACTTTTTTGCTTTGAGTTCTGAGCTCTAACTTATATATAATAGCTTTTCTTTAATTTCTGATGGCAGCTTTGAATCTTATCATCATCTTCAGCAGTACTAAGTTAGATGTTCAGGTTGCTGCATGTAATTGTTAAACGCTCGAGATTTTGCTGCCTTTACATGTCGCATTCACCTGCAGTGTCTTGGAGTGTGAACTTTTACCAAAATGTCTTTCTCTGCTCTTGTACAGTCCCTAACACAAGGGCAGTCTAATCGTCATGTACAATTTTCTGTTATTATTGTACTTAATTATCTCTTCATCTTCTTCCCTTTCTTCTTTTTGAAGAGTTTGTCTCTACCTTTTTCTTCCTTCCCACTCTTAAATGTGGACTTACTTTCTGTATCTCCCATTTGCTTATCATACTTCTTTAACTTACGACCTGTAGATAGGAAGCTTGTGCAATATCTTTCCTTTTTGCTAGCAGCTGCTTTAAAGTCTGAAGTCCTCCTCAAACAAGTTTTGCCAGCTGTTACAAATCACTCACTCGACCTCATTTCCATTTCAGTTGTTCTTTCAAGGCAGCTGTGTTTGATCTTCTTGCCCAGCATTCCAGGTATTCCTTGTCTGTAAATCATGTTAATGCGTTACCTCTGCCACTGTGGTTACTCCTGATGTGCAGGGGAGTAATCTACAATAATTCCTTTGTTTTTGTCTTTGAATGTTTCCCATTTCCACGGCAGAGTGGGCAGAAAGCTCTGGCCTTTTTCAAGTGCTCTGAGGAGATTACTCCTTGATGCCTGGCATATACTGAATTTTGTCTTTGCCTTGGTCAAAGCTACTTCTGTAAAAAATACTGAGTACTTCCTGTAAAAAATATTGAATATTTTCTTTTTGCTTGGGTTCTTTTAAATCGTTACACTCCCTTTCAGTCTTATGAGGAATAGATGGGACTACCCATGGGAGGCCTGACAGCACAGTTCCCTTTTACACTCTGAAGACAGGTAATTACCATTTTGGCCACCTTGTTCAGTTTGTATTTACTTCATTTAAGTGACCTGCAAAATAGCTGTGATATTAAGTTGATCCCTTCAGGAGTGTGAAGAAACCTAAACGAATTTTGTAATGTGCTTTCACAGCCACTGAAATGCAAAGTGTTACTGGCTTTTTCTTCTTCCTCTACCTTGTCCATGTGTCTTTCTGTAACTCCAGACTGTGGTTTGAGGCATTCAGCATTGCCTTTTCCCCACCTCAGAGATGCTTGTAGCACCTTTCACCCACAACGTGTCAGTGCCTAACCAGATGTACTGTAAACACCTCTACAGGAATTCATGTGCCCTTCTAGTCTACAAGAAACAGCAGATGTTTTTGAAAAATGTACTCATCCCTAGAAGATGTGCATGTGGTGGGCATGCAAGTGTTTGCTTTGCCTCCATTACTGTGTTTCCTGTAAAAAAACCCATAGGCTTTAATTCTGTGGGTTACAAGAGTGAAACAAGAACCAACAGTGCAAAGGATTCTGGCAGGCTGAGGAATTCTGAGAATTAAAGAATACAGAACTCTGTTGTCTTGATTGGATCTTCCTTAAGGCCATAGCCTTACGTATCTGCTACACTTGGATATTTAAAATACTACTTTTTCTATGGTACTGTGGCAAGTTTTAATCTTTTGTGGATCTTGGGTGCTTTGGCTTAGCTCTTTTCCTTCCATTTGTTTAATTTACAATCAGCAGTGCAGTGGGTTTGTGTTTTGCAAGTTGCAGGATGCAGGTGGTGAGTGCTTCATCTCTTCTGCAGGTGCTGTTCTTTGGATTTGGGTGGCTCTTCTTCATGCGGAAGCTCTTCAAGGATTATGAGGTGAGAAGGAACCTTTCATTACAAGCCTGTATCTTAAAAATTGCGTCCAATTATAAAAATACTTTTAAAACTGCATTTAACCTTATTCATCTCTTTAATCCCTTTTATCTTATCTGCAGTTACTTTCTTTTTAATTTCCTCTTGTGCTCCTATTTGAAAGACTCCAAGATATCTGAGGAAATGGGATCTTCTGTGGCCACTGAAAGTTTCTATACTGGCTACTGTTAAATAAAAAGAAATATGGAGAAGATGCAGGGGTAATAGGAAACTGAGGGAGCTGTTTTGCCTTTTCCCTGAGTAAGCCTGCCATAAATAAGTGTGAAATTTTTGAGACAAAGTCAAATCCAGTGGTTAACTTTAAACTCGGCAAGATGCGCCCATTGCAGCTGCATTGGTTGTGAGGGTTGGATGGGATAAAAATGCTATTCTCTTATCTGTAGTGGGCTATGAGATTGTAGTCTAGGTCAGAGGTGGTTTAAGTACAAGCCACATTCAGACCCCAGCAGTTTTTCTGGTGTGGATTTTGTTTTTAATTCTAAAGTTAATATTGAAGAGCTCTCAGCATTTGAGTTTGCCCTCTGGTTTCCAAAAGGCTTTTGGTTTCTCCCAAGCCGATAAAGGGTTTGGGTGCCTTGAAACAAGAGACCCAGTTGTGGGCCACCATACCTTGTGATTTGTTTTGTTATCTGAGGGATATCAGGATGGCATTCCAGAAATGTAAATGCCTCATGTCTCTGGATTGTTCTCTGCATTGCAGGTGAGGCAGTATGTGGTCCAGGTGATCTTCTCCGTGACTTTTGCCTTCTCTTGTACCATGTTTGAGCTCATCATCTTTGAGATTTTGGGAGTGCTGAACAGCAGGTGAGTCTGGGAGCCCACTGGGGACTGGCCTACCTTGTGCTCTACATCATCTTCAGCCTAACTTCGAAATTGATGGATTAGTCTTGGATTGGGGAAATCATATGAGAAGACTGTCAACAGCTCAGTGAAGATGTTTGTGCAGCAACATTTGTTTATTTGACAGAACATGGGACTAGTAGCCATAAGCTTCCAATTTTCCATGCAATTGCTATTAACAAGTGGGCAAGACTTCAGCCTTTGACTTTCTCCATTTATGAAGTTAAATTATTTCTTTTATAGAAGTACTGTAAAGCTTCAGATCACACTAAGAACACTTTTCAGATGCTAAAGACTACAGAAACTTTAAGCACTGGGTTTTCTGTGGTGGTCAGAGCAGTGAATAAGATGTGAAGCTAATTGTGGAGTGAAAGCTACTTCTGTAACAATACAGGATTTGTGAATCAAAGGTGAATCCTCCCTCAGCAACAGGGTGAGGACTTCTACATAAAGGGGATGTTAAAAACTGTCTTCTTTGGAAGTCAGTAGGAAAGAGAAGATCTAATAAGAAGAAACCCAATTTAGCCTCTACATGTGATTGCTCTATCTCATCATACAAGTATTAGAGAGCAGTCAAAGGGGTTGAAAGGCAAGAAGTACAGAACTGATGAAAGGTGATGTTAGTTCTTTATGTTATTAATATATATGGCTGGTAGCCAGAGAGATCACTGACGAGAGTGCTTTTATAAGCTTCAGTAAAGGGCTAGACTTCAGTAGGAATGAAACTGTTTGCCTCTGAATTAGGAAAAAGTGACAAGGATCCTTGTAATTTATTCTTCCCTGAGGATAAAGAGGATAGGAGTTAATATTAGGAATGAGATATGTATTTTTCTGTTCAAGTAAAATGAAAAGTCAGTTCAGCCAAGATGAATTTCACCTGCATTTGACTACTCATTTGGTCAGAGGAGTATCGATCATGTTGATCTATATATGTATTTATAAAACCTTGCTTTGCAAAGTCTTGCAGATGAGACAATTCACTCTGAAATGAAACATGCTGAATTATCAGCATTAAATATTTTTAGTCTTTTCAACATGAATTAGCTCTTTTTTGACTCAGCTGTTCATTAGAAAATTAATTACTGTTTTGATTTACTGTTCAACTAGAAGAGCAGTCAGTCACATGAATCATGCCGCAACTGGCATTAGTCACCATAGAAAATACAGTACTTGATAAAACACCCAGTGTGGTTTTCTGGATAGTTGTTTAGTTTGAAATACACATTCTTGACCTCTGTATTTAAAAATAAAACCGTACAAAACCCCAAACCAAACGACTCCCCCTCCCCTACCCTAATAAAACCAAAAAAATCCAGAATATTCTATATGCTAGGCTAATATTATTCAATGCTTGATGTAGTTGAAAAGATTTCACTGACATGCAATTTTCTTTGAGAAATTTGTTGTGTTATGATATCGTGCGAATCAGTATTTTGGCTTTATTTCAGCTCTCGATATTTTCATTGGAAGCTGAACCTCTGTGTCATTTTGCTCATCCTGGTCTTCATGGTGCCCTTCTACATTGGTTACTTTGTTGTGAGCAATATCAGATTATGTGAGTACTTGGTTTATGGCAGGGGAGCTGCTGATTTGAGACTAGAAATACAAACGAGAAATAATTTTGGTCACTGTCCTTGCATCTCCCTCCTTGCCCTGGCTTTGTTCTGGCTAAATAAATTCTCTTTGGTTCATGATAAAGCATTAAATTCCATTCATTAGGAAATGCTTTACATGACCCCAGCAAATGCTGCTTTTCTTCATGAGTTTCAACAAAGTTGAGCACTTCAGAGTAGTATTACTGGGATTTGTTCCTTTGCAGTTTTAAGCTTGCAGCCAAACTCTGCAACCCTTGGCAAGGCTGTGTTGTTCTGCTAGGGGGCAAGAGAAATGAGGCAGAGAAGCTCAATAAATCACTCCTGAAGCAGAAAAGCTCAATAAATTACTTTTGCTTTTTTTGTTTCTACTGTCTGGATGAGGCCACTTCCATGAGCTAATGGACACTTAACCCTTGAGCTGTTGATATTCATTGCTCTTTTGTGTTGAGCTTAGGCATGTAGATTGGGAATATTAAATGTATAGTTTTGCCATGAAGATGAAATATTTAAGATTCTTGTTCAGGATCACACAAGAAAGAAGCAGTGAAGTGGTCCCATGTGGACAGTGGTGCCTTGTGGGAGGTGCACACTGCCAGCTGTAGCTCGTTCAGGTGACACCTGCTTTGGCCACCTGTTCTCAGAGTAGCATTTAGATCAATGTAGAAATGTTGCAAGCTATAAAAAGCCCTAAAGGAAGAACCTAATTTAAACACACTCTTTTTCCTCTCCATTAGTGCACAGACAGAAACTCCTTTTTGCTTGTGTTGTGTGGTTGACATTTATGTATTTCTTCTGGAAGTTGGGGGATCCGTTTCCTATCCTCAGCCCAAAACACGGTGAGTTTCATTTTCTTGCTGATTTCTTCCATCCTGCAAATAGGCTTTGTCATTTCACTTCTATTTTGGAGCTGTTATTATCTCAGTTCTGCAGCTGGGACTGTAGAAGGTAGTTTCTGCAGCTGAGGGTCTGCTCTGCTTTGACATCTGCAATGTGAAGGTTGTCAGACTGACAGAAATGGGTTGATACACCTGGATTATTTTCATTAATTTTCTTTCACTACCACAGGAAAACTTGGAAGAAATAAGTCCTAACTGAATCTAGACTATATTAGGACATGGTATACTTTTGAGGACACAGAAACTTGATGTCCACAAAAAGTGGATCACAATTTTTATTCACTTCTTTCTATTGTGGAGACTAAACCTAATTTATTTAAGATGCAGATCAACAACCAATCCTTCATCTGACTTTTTTTCAGTCAGGTTTTTCTTTCTTGTGACTGAAATCAGATGAGTTTAGCATGAGTGGCTGTCCAGTTGTGTCCAAAACACAGCATTATGCCTAAACACCAGAGCTGCACAGGCTGGAGCCAGCAACAGGCCTGGCAGTTGTGCTGGCTTTGGTAGAGATTCCTGCTCTGCCTGAGCCCAGAGGCTGTGCAGTTGCATGGGACTGGAGTGTGAGTTGGTAAGTCCTGCTGGATGCCTGAGCTGTTTGTGTGCAGAATTAGCTTGAGTGTCTCTGTTGTGGTCATGGAATCCAGAGCATTTACACTGTGAAGATACTGTGTGCACTCAGGCTAGTTTGGGTCCCACAGAGTTTGTTAGCCTGAGCCTGGCTGTGCTGAATCCTTGAGGCACCTCAGTGTGCTGAAGGAGTGTAACACTGTTAGAACCAGACTATTTGTCACCTGTGTAATTTATATTGCCCTTATATTTCCCCTGCACTCGAAAATGGTTTGGATGTTGTTCCCAACACATGAAATTTAGTCAGTTTCACTGAAATCGGTGAATATGTATCTGCAGACCCAAACTCAGCTTAGTCCTTCTGTTCTGTAGGAAGCTGCTTGACTCTGTACTCACTTACATGAGAAGCTGGAGGATACCAACTGCTATAGGGTGTGCTCACCCCTTTGTCTATGATCCTAAAACTTTCCTAAGAAAACTTGTGTCTTCATTTTGTAGTTGTGTCATTTGCCTCTGAAATCCAGCAGCTGATGTATAGTGCAGATCTCTCTGCCCAGTGTTCCATTGCCAGGAAAAACTGGTATCCACTGTGAGCTGCAGAAGGTGCTTGAGTTGGCAGAATGGAGTAACCCAGTGGGAACTTCGCCATGGGGTTTTGGTAATCCTCTTCAGGTCACCAAAAGGATTCTGGGAGGCTGTGTAACACCTGCAGATTTCCAGAATGGGGAGTAAGGTGTTTTCTGTTTTTAACTGTACTTTACAGGATGTGATAGACACTTAGGAGTTTTACAGTGCCTTATCCTACCAGGGTTAGACATGATGTTAGAGGAAAAGATTCTACATGTTTATTCCCTGCTGTATTGTTGGGGTGCTGCTGTCCTGCATGTACAGGCAAGGCTGCTGTGGGTTTCATCAGGGAGTGGTGACCCAATGTAGGCAGATGGGGATGGGGATGGCAGTGTCCTGCAGCTGGGCAAGGGCTCCCTTGGACTGCAGCTTATTTAACAAACCTGAGTTTGGGAGCTCATGGTAAAAGGAAGGTTATGCTTAGTGGCACGCCAGTATTCTAATATGAGTTAATGGAACATTCATTCACTTTATGTGTGAGTTTCATGGGGAAGCATTGCTCCAGCCAGTGGAATGCCATGGCATTTTGAAGGCACCTCTGTTTTAAGTGCTGCAGTCTGACAGTGTGTGGGGCAAAAGGCCAGTGTATTGTAGCACATTCTGTAGCTCCTGTAAATCTCTGTGCAGCTGCACATGACTGAGTGTCTCAGTTTCCCTTTGTAAAGTCTTTTTGCCTTGTTTTCATCATTTATTCCACTTCTCTGAAGCATGAAATGTGGCTTGGCACTCGGCCAGCTCAGCTTTGCAATCGTGTAAGCTCTAAATGTGCTGTGTGTGGCAGCTGCTCTATAACCAGCTCCCTAAAAAGTGAGTGGTGTTTACTACATATGACACTGTGTCCTGGGAAGGCAGGTTGAGGTCTGTCTTGAAGAATAAATGCAGCTTCAGTGCTTGGTGATGTTTACAGCACAAGCTTGATGTTCACGTTGAATTACGCATTTTAGAGTCCTCCTGGTGCTCAGGTAGAAGACCTTGTTGGTGGCTGCCTCAACAACGTGTTTGTTCATCAGCCAGATGAACACTGAACAGCCAGGAGCAGCTTAAGCTTCCCAACTCCACTGTCCTACAAGCACAACTTGTGTCTGATGTGGAGGGGTCACTTCTAATGGGATAGGAGTTCCTCTCTATGGTTCAGACATTTTTAGGCCAGTTGGCCAGCACCAGCTGGTGTGGTAATAATTGCTGATAATTGCAGAAGTGTCTTAATGGAAGACACTCCTTTATAAGTGCTTGGTGGATGACCTCTATTCCCACCTCAGCAAATGGCAAACATATTTTTTAAGTTTGGAACCAAAATATTGACTGTTAGTCATTTCTACATACCCATGTATCTGTCTTAAGTTCCTTCACAGCCAGACTTCCCCACCCCTGTTTCTAAGTATGGTAATGTGATTTCTCAGGGAGACTTCCTACCCCTTTCTTTTCCTAGTCCCTGTTTGTCCTTCCTGTTACCTGGGGTCATTGCAGTGGGAAGGCAGTCAGATTAATTAAGCAGCTCTGTGTTGTGTTAGGAAGGCACCAAGTGTGGAGCAGAGTGAAGAGAGCAAGGTTGCTGATTCCATGTTTTTCCTTCCCTCAGGAATCCTGTCTATAGAACAGCTCATCAGTCGTGTTGGTGTGATTGGGGTGACACTCATGGCTTTGCTGTCAGGATTTGGGGCTGTCAACTGTCCATACACTTACATGTCCTACTTTCTCAGGTAACTGCAGCCCTGTGAAATACTTGTCCAGCTTTTTGAGATTATTTTTCTGCTTTTCCTGTGGCATTGTTTCAAGTTTTTTGGTTACTTTTTTTTCTGAATCCAGCTATTGTCATGTCTGCATGCTAGAATAATTTCCACTGCTGCTGAATATTCTCCTTATACAGGCTTTTCTCTCTTTGTCTCATGGGTGTGTGCACATCTCTGAAATGGGATAGGCCTGATTGGGGGTCTTTGTTTTGCAGGAATGTGACAGATGCAGATATTCTGGCTCTGGAGCGACGACTCCTTCAGACTATGGACATGATTGTTAGCAAGAAAAAAAGGTGAGATGCCAACAGTAGCATGAAATTACTTACCTCAAGGACTTTCAGTCTTGTATGTATAAGATAATTCTTGAAGTAGTAGATGGTTTTTGAAATCTGAGTTGGGCTGAGCTGAGGGGTGTTTTGTTCTGGCCTGATAAATGACTGTTTTTAACCCTACGTAATACCCTTTGTGCCTGCAATGGCACAGATTAGGCTTCCAAGACCATCTCTGCTGGCAGCATAACTGATCTGTAGGATGGGCACCTTTCTCTCCTGCTAAGTCAGTGACCCTTAGGCTGCTGCAGCTGGCTCCTACTGGTGGTTTCAGGGCAGAAAGTGGTTTGTACATTTGGTGGATTCTGGTCAAAGCTGAAACAAGGAGGTGAACAAATGTGAACACATCTCTGTTCTTGCAAATAGCATGTTGGTTAAGTTTTGCAGAATTGCAAAACATTGCTAATGTGGATATACTGTAGTACACAAGTGTGCCATCAGAACTCTGCTGGCATTGGTTTAGCTTATTCCATGTACCCCAAGCTAAAAAAAAAATACTTTCAGAAACAATGTCATTTAATTTACACTGAAAAGCTTTCTGTCTGCTGTTACAAATCATATATTTCATGTCTTGCTAATAGTGTAGAATAAATCCAGTTACTGGAGTCGCTTCAAAGGTTTGACTGTCTGACACTGAATTCTCACAGCAGTCTCCCAGACTTTACTTTTGGTGCCTTAATGTTTCAATGGAGCCTTTTAACGTGTACAGGGGAGCTTTTAGATAGTCTAACCTTGCCAAATTTATCACCATGTATGTATCTGCTGATGAGTATTAGCTGATGGAAGCGTACTTAAAGCATAACCTCCTTCCCCTTTGAAAATGTTAAGTGGTGAACAACTGTTAACTCTGTATTTGTGGTCATGTGTGAGGTGGTAAGTAGTGAGAGAATTTAATTATTCAGGTTTAATTGATTTAATTGACTGGAAGCACACTAAAAGACTGCCTTTGGAGTTAAAAGGTACTGTGCAGTGCTGTTTCTGACTCTGCTCTTTTGTTTTGTACAGTGTTTTTGTACTGGGAGAGTGATGTTGGGGTTAAAGTAAAAATTCTAGAGGCTTGTAACTAATTAGCACTTCTTGCCTTCCTATGGCCAGGAAATCTGCTGAATATAGTAACTTCCTAACCATTGTGAAGGGCCGTATATTAACCAGTTGGGAATTATAATGAAACTCATGTATGTCTTAAAAAAAACCCCAACAAAAACCTCATAAAAAACTGCAAAACCAACTAGTCTCAGAACTGTGCAAGAAATAGCAGAATTTTGAGATCTGTAGGTTTTGTTCTCTTTTTGCTTTGACAGCGAGCAATGGCTTGCATGATTGGACTATTTGTTCATATAAAGCAGAATTTGAAAAGCTAGATATGTGTCAGTCCAAATGCAATCCAAATGATTGGCAGAACAAGTGGGAATAGCAGTATTTTCCATCACAGGGTAAATGCTAGGGTTCCATAAATTGGCAGTGACATGCTGGTCACCTCCTCAGTATTACTGATGGCCCAGAACTTATCAGTGAGCACGAGAGTTATAAGGCAATAGAACATAAATCTTTCTGTTTTCTTTGCTGATCCTGACATTTCTTCTCATGCCAACCCTTCTTCATCCTGGCTTTCTGGTCAGTAGGAGAGAGTTGGTGAAAGTTGTTTGCCCTGATGGTTTTTGCACAGGAGTCACTTTCCTCTCCTTCCTGAGCACAATCAAGTGAAGCCTTATGGAAACTCCCCTCTAAGGCTGTCAGGTTCTTTAGACTCATTCTTGCAGGTGTGACATGACTAAGCCTCAGGTTTGAAATGCCAGCATTCTGTGATGACATTGCTTCATTTGGATCCTGTTGGAGTCAGATCAGCTGATGTGACACACAAATATCACATAACATCATTACCAATCTACATGCACAGAGTGTGTGGGGTTTGCCTGTGGATCCTTTCTGTGAGGTCTCTTGAACTCCTGGCTGCTGTGTGGATGCAGAGATCCCTGACACCTCTCAAAAGAAAAGACTTGCCTTTGTGTATCTATAGGCTTGTGCTTCACCTGAACATTGCTGCATTTTTGCTGCAATGCTGTGGATCATTTGGGATGGGTCATGTGAATCCGTGTACTGTGAAGAAAGCAAGGATTAAAAATGCATTTCTTACATTTGGCAGCTATCAGGATTCCAAGATCTCTGTTACTTGTAGTCTGTGGCCATATGTGCTTTTTTTGTGTATGTAGGGTGCCCCAAGGGTGCTTCTTTTGCTGATGTGAGAGGAATTATGGAATGATTTAAAATTTTTTTTATTACACTACTTACCAACAACCTTGAAGAGGGCTTGGTGCCAAATGTAGCAGTACTGGCTGCAGCTACAAGAAAGAGACTAAACACCACAGAATCATGGGTCATCCTGAGAATCCTACGAATAATTTGCAGCTTAGGAATGGATAACTTGTTCACAAATTTCAGTGGGGAGAAATGTGAGGGAACGAGACCAGAAGCCAACACTGCTCATGGGGATTATGCTGTGGTGCACATGGAGTGTGAGGGATGATACACAGCTGCTGCTGGAGTGTTGGGATTAACTTCAGGAGTCACGTTCAGATTGCCTGAAGCATCCAGTGGTTCAGTCCAAGAATGGATTTGTGTGCTTCTGCTTCATAACAGCTTGTCATGCAGCCCAGCAGTGAGTGACAGCATATCAGAGAGTGCTCTGCACACCATCCAGAGCTCATAGCTCCATGGGAATGGCAGAGGTACAGCGATAAAGAAGAGGTGTCCAAGGGGAGGGAGAAGCATGAGAAGTCTTCTGACTGCTGAGCTTGAGATAACACAGTTGTGTGTTTGAGGAAAGGAAAGCAACTAATCGTATGACTGAGAAATCTGTTTGAATTCTGAATTTTTAACTGGGTTTAAATCCCTTTAGGATTGAACCAGGATCCTGAATGGAAGACTTGGGAAGTGTCTCATTGAATCTCACTTGGTTAGATCTGGGCTCTACTCCAGAGCTAATGAGGATAATTTTATGTAGTGGGATTGGTGTTTAAGGGAAGAAAAAAAGGTCATCTGTTTTCAGTGAATTTAGTTTAACAGCATCCTCTAAGAAACTGATGGATGTTTTTTCTTTTTTCTTGTTTTGATTTTTCATAAAAATATTATATTCCTAACAACTTGTGTTTTCTGTTCTTTCAGGATAGCAGTGGCTCACAGGACAATGTTCCAGAGGGGAGAAGTGCATAATAGACCCACTGGCTTCTGGGGAATGATAAAAAGTGTTACAACATCTGTTCCTGGCAGTGAAAGTATCCTTCATCTGCATGCTGGCACCTGCCTTGGGAGGTGGATCCAGCTTTCTTTGCTTTGAAAGGTAGGGTATTAGTTGGGACAGTTATAAAGCTTTTGTGCTTCAACACATGTCAAGCCTAATGTCTCCTGGGAAGTTTGTTCTCTAGGACTGTCTGACCTTTTGCCCAGGCCATGGGCACAGTTTTACTGTGATACAGGCAGAAGTTTTATGTTTCTGCCCTGCTCTATGAATATCCTGTTGCATCACCATGGGTGAGGTGTACACCAGAGCAGGAGACAGACGTGCACACAGAATCATAGAATGGTTTCGGTTAGAAGGGACCTTAAAGATCATCCAGTTTCAACCTTCCCTGTAGAAGGAATCTGTTGGGAATGAAAGGGGGTCTGTACTTCTCTGACAGAGTTGCTTACCAACAATTTCTGTCAAACCACTTGAAGTGTGCATTTTTCATATTTAAGGCTGAGGACTCTTCTTCCTCTCCTTTCCCAGTAGCTGCTAAAATCAGAATTTGGCTGTTTGACAGACTCTTCATAGTAATCACTAATCTCTTGCAGCAGTTACTCAGCAGTTTTGTTTATGAAGGTGATCTGAGATGACATATTGTGAGATGCACTTCAGTGGCAAGGGGCAGTGATGGAAGTGGAGCAGCAGTTTTTGGGAGCTCTGGTTCTGTTCTGTGATGTGTTTCCCAGGCAGAGAAATAAAGAATTTGTTGCATAACTGTCTAATAACTGTGTCCTGCCTACCTCCTTAAACTGGAGTAGTGTGCACCATGTACATCCTTGAGATTTCTCTGGTGCTATATTAATGAGGAGCATGAAGACTGAATGGAAAAGCTGATGTGCATCTAAGAAGAGACCAAACCATTAGATGTGGCCCTTGGGTTGAAGGTGGGGAATGTTTTGTTTTTAATTAAGAATTTGTGATGTGTTCGAGCCTTGACTATGTTGGTTTGCCAGATCTGTCCCTTATCCAGCAAGAAGTGGATGCCCTGGAAGAACTGAGTCGGCAGCTTTTCCTGGAAACTGCTGACTTGCATGCAACAAAGGTACACAGGAAATAACTGCCCAGATGGGTGTTGGGAGCTCAGAGTAGTTTGTAATGAGAAATTGAAACCTGTTCAGTAGGTAAATGGTGAAATGTTGGAATGCAATGGAGTGAGGATCTGTTTCTTTAACTTTGGGGCTGCATGACAGTTCTCTTCCAGCTCAGATCCATCCTTGAGTCTGCCCCGTGGCCCTATAACCATTCACAAGCTTATGTCTTGGGAGTTCAGAAACATTTGAATTAAAAGATATAGAAATATATAGAAGATATTCTATATCTTTTATTGAAATAAAAGATATAGAAATATAGCTGGTTTTGCTGCTCTTGGTGCTTCATTACAATTTTATACTGTGGGTGATTGTGAAAAGGACGTATTTTTTTATGTTCTACTCCCTCTCCCTATTTTTGTATTTCCAGGAGAGAATAGAGTATTCCAAAACTTTCCAGGGAAAATACTTCAACTTCTTGGGTTATTTTTTCTCCATCTATTGTGTCTGGAAAATCTTCATGGTATGTAAATGTTTTATTGCATTTTTTTGTGGATGTATGCAAATATCATACCCTGCATAGATTATGCTATGCATGCAGTTCATTGAGTAATGCTCTAGTTTCATTAAAATGCAGAAATTCTGAAAGAAACTGGCCCTTGGTTGGAATAAAGCTCTGGATCTGTTTCTATTCTTTTCTATGTACAGCATTAGACCAGTAATTGTTACATGGATGTGTTTTGTGCCTTTTTAGGGCAGTCTGACCACCTCTCCCCTTTTTTTGGTGGTACAACAGAAGAGTCATGCATGATCCTCACCTGTGAGAGTGAGAAATGCTTTTGCCTTTTTGCTTGAATGTAAATCCATCTCTCTTGCAGGCAACCATCAATATTGTATTTGACCGTGTGGGGAAGACTGATCCAGTCACAAGAGGAATTGAGATCACTGTAAATTACCTGGGAATCCAGTTTGATGTGAGCTTTTATTAATTCTTACAGCCTTTTCAGCAACTCATGTCTTATCTAAATAAAATCATCCTGCTGCTAGGGAGAAAATGATACACTCTGAGAATGTGGCTTTGGCTTTTGACTTATTGAGGAGGAAGGGAAAATGCACCATGAACGTTGCTTTCACACTAATTTTATGCAGAGATGGTGATGTCTTGCCAGAGAGACAGTGATTTGGGTTTTTTTGTTTTGGAGAAATGGAAGAGAGAGACAACCTGCTTAGATTAATACATTCTGCTACAGAGTAATTTTGATTGTTTATGCAGATAGTTATTCTGTCATTTACACTTTTGAAACATATCCCTATGAAAATGGGATTCTTTGTGATTGGTATAAACTAAATCTCCTTCTCCTTTGTTTGGAGTAAACACTTGCTAATACATTTGTGAGAATGTCTGTTATATAAACCTTTCTACAATGGATATCTGTACAATTAGGAGACACAAAGACCCTGAAGAACTGGCAGCTATACAATGTGATGTAAATGAAGCTAGTGTTAAAGTTTTAACTGTGTTGTTCTTGTTGATACAGGTCAAATTCTGGTCTCAGCACATTTCCTTTATTCTTGTTGGAATAATCATTGTTACCTCTATTAGAGGGTTGTTAATCACACTTACAAAGGTAAGAACCAGGACTCTTAAGTGGTTTTGGACAGAGAAATTCATTATCAGATCTTTACCTTTAGATGGAATGAGTACTGTTTAAACTTTCAGTATGCATTTATGTTTAAATGCCCGAATATAAATTCTTGCAGAGGGAGGAAGGTAGGAAAAATAGCTTTTGCAGGATAGTTCCCTACTCAGTCTCTGTCAGGAAGGGATCTAGATGTTAAATAAAATGCTAAATGTAAGCAAAGGTTCAAAATGATGCTGTAGCTAAGGTTTATTAGTAAGGTTGATGAGATGGTGATTAAAAGCATTTGGATTACTTAATGTAAACTGCTGGTAGAACTGGAAGGCATTAACTCAATAGATATGTGACTCATTGACTTGACCTGGGCCTTTGGTACCTATGCTTAAACTTCTCTGTATTGCTTTGTGATTTTTAACACAAGGTGCAACTGGCTGGGGGAGATTGATGTTTTATACTAGGGTTTATGAAAATTTGTGAAAGGTTTGTGAAAGTTAGAGGTTTATGAAAGTAAGCTGCAGGTAGAATAGAATGTGTGGTTTTGATTGGTTTATTTAGATGAAAAGGTATTGAATGGTACATATCTTTCATGCTGTCCTAAGGCACATTAGGCTTATCTAACTGTTTATTTCCAATGTTTTGGGTTTTTTCCCCTAGTTCTTCTATGCCATTTCCAGCAGCAAGTCCTCCAATGTTATTGTTCTGCTGTTAGCACAGATAATGGTGAGTATGGAGGGCCGTGGGCACACCCACGTGCATTTGTGCATGCAGACCTGTTTGTGTGTGTATAAACACACAACAATATCTTTGTGTGCTGCCCCCTGTTAGCCACAGAGCCTGTGGTGAAGCAACAACTTCCTGTCCCTGTTTTGGCTTGCAGGGAATGTACTTTGTGTCATCAGTGCTCCTGATCCGCATGAGCATGCCCCCGGAATACCGCACCATTATTACTGAAGTCCTGGGAGAGCTGCAGTTCAACTTCTATCACCGCTGGTTTGATGTGATATTCCTCGTTAGTGCCCTGTCCAGTATCCTCTTCCTCTATTTAGCACACAAACAAGCCCCAGAAAAGCATATGGCCCTCTGAGGCAGAACTGCAGCCATGCACTGCTCTCTGTCCTGTCAGCTGCACGACTGCAGCTCCTGTGGATTGCAGAACTGGGAGAGACAGGACTGCTCTGTGTGTTCTGGCTCTTTGAACCTCCTCCACACGTGTCATCGTCAAGCTCTGTGGCTCATCAAAATGAGCCACAGCTGGAAGAGATGGGGGGGTGTGTGTATTGGACTTGGAACAGTTCATTGCCAAGCAACAAAAGCAGTCTTGGATATACTGCTATCCAGAGGCACGAGAACTTATGTGGTAGGCTGGCTGAGGGAACACCTACTCTTGGAACAACATCTTCACAGAAGGCACCAAGAAATGTGATTTTACTTTTGAAAATCAGCTCATGATTGGGATTCGGAGGATGGCAATTCTGGAATTGAATGTTTGAGTTTGCAGAATTAAATAAGCTTTTGTAATATGCAAGCATCACAGTTGTTTTTTTGTCAGTCCCAAAGATTTGGCTGGATTTTTGTGCTAGGAGGTGCGTAGGATTTGCTGTCTGGCAGAAGTGGAGTGGAGAGAACATCACTCCATTTCTGTATGCTAGTGTGTATCACTGGTACCTACTGTCCTTAGGAACTGGAGATTTGCTTTCTCTTACTGAGTGTAAACTTTCTTTTCCCTCCCTGCCTAAGTGGAACTGAGGTTTTGGGTTCCTCTTTGCTAGAGTTCAGTGTTAAGTTGAAGACCACTGCCATGCCTTGTTTATATTATATGTTACAAATTTTATTGTGACTTAAACTTGTAGGTTCCCATGGCCACTCTCTGAGGCTTTGCTTGTTTCATAATTGCTCTGGAACATAAATTGTAGGTGATGAGAGAAAGATGTGGAGGGGGGAAAATAGCCACTCTAAACAATTTATTTCTGTATTGTCTTGGATGTACAGCAAGGAGACAAAGTATACAACAGCAGTAGTACAGAACCATTTATGTCACATTCAAGACAATGTGGTGGTGACTTGAGGTGACTGTTCTAATCCACAGCTGTAGGCAGAGGAGAGAAAATAGTAATTAAACATCTTGAGTTGTGAATTACAAAATTAGCTTCGTGTTTGAAAGAAATTTCTGCAATGTGAGCAGGAAAAAGGATCACAATGCACAGAGTACCTGGGCTTATGCCATTTTAGAGCAGCTGTACTGCTGTAAGCAAAGAGATGCCACAGAGATTGAGTTGGTGGACTTGGATTAGGGGGAGAGCTGCCTTTCCTGGGAGATGGGCAGAAATCAATTGCTCTTTATTAAGAGCTTATCCATAACAGGCTCAGGTGCTTATGAATCTATAAAACATTTCCAGCTTCTGCTGCAGGACACTTAATTATAAAGTTGCAGTTCTTTAAGCCTGTTCAGAAGTGAGTGACTGAGTGCCCACTTCACAAGGCAGAAATTGTGCCAGTGGAGCACAATTGCAGAGTGTTAAATGGATGCAAGTTACACTGAAGTGTTTATTGCAGCAAGAGTTTGCAGTCCTGTATGGCTCTGGCACTCCTTGGAACAGCCAAGTTCTGAGAGGTGGAATAGCAAAGAAGAACTGAAGAAAAGGTTTGGAAGGTTTCTTTTTTGTTGTTGTTGGCAGAGTTTTGTCTCCTCACAACTTTGTGTCGTCACTGTTGTCACTGTCAGCTCTTGTGGAGGCAGCTGATTGTGAGGAGGAGGATGAGTCTGCCTGCAGAGGAGTAACAAATACATTGTGATTATTTTAAGTTTGTAAACATGTTTGATAGTCTGCACTGTTACAGACTCCTGTTTTCATCTGCACTAATCACACTTGTTTAGATGGCAGAATGAACCACCAAATACCATTTTTCTTGTTGAAGGGTTTTGTTAAGTACATTTTGAGAGAAATTTGTTCAATAGGTGGTTCCTATTGTTGAATTCCCATATCTGCTCAATTTGAACACAGAAGTAGTGCGAAGTTCTGTAAAATGCAGCTTGGAGACTAAGAAATCTTTGGAAAAACTTGCAGACAAGGCTAATGCAAAATAAATGGGAAACAGTATCGGTCTTATCCTTCCTTGTCTGTCTCTTTTGCATGATCAGAAAACTAGCATTTTAATATTTAAGGCTGACCATATGGACGGTTAAAAGTGTTTCAAGAAGTAAAACTTTCCTGCTTTTCTTACTTCAGTCATGCTTCTGATTCTTTCTAGTGGCATGAAGTGAGTAGAATAATTTGAGATCAGCACATTGCCTAGAAAATGTCATCATAACCTATCAGTTGCTGTTCCTTCTCCAGAATGATCCATTCTGAAATACTTCATGTGGTTTTCACAAACATTGTTTACGTTTTTGGTGTATTTAAGCACTTTCCCCTGCACTTCCACAATTGTATTGCCTGTTTCCCATCAGTGGAGATTACTGTATTTGGATTATCTTGTTCCATAAAATCTCTTGTATGTGCATTCTTTGTGTGATTTAATCTTGCATTACAGATACTCACCTGTGTTACATGTGGGGAAAAGAAGAGTTGTTTGTGATAATTAACAGCTTTCATTTTAATAACTTGCAAAAATACAAGCTCAAGTTAACTGTCCTAGCTGTGGAAAACATAC
This sequence comes from Chaetops frenatus, assembly GCA_013400775.1. NCBI lineage: Eukaryota > Metazoa > Chordata > Aves > Passeriformes > Picathartidae > Chaetops > Chaetops frenatus. The sequence continues at coordinate 906,834 of VZTR01029538.1, read as the reverse complement.
TACCTGAAAAAAAATGTTCTTTTCCTACCCCCTGTGCAATCCCTCAGCATCTGATTACTCACCCTTTCCCTTGGCTCAGGGGAGTTTCTCTCTGGCTCTGATGGATGGTTTTCTGTGTAAGCAGGAGGCTCAGAAGTGTCTGAATCTGCCATGGAGGCTGTGATGGGAATGTTTTGGCCTTGGAAGTACCTGTAAGCATCTTTGCTGCACAGCAGCAGTGTCAGCCTGTCCCCACTGCTTTGGATCCTTGCCACCACTTTGTCATAGGATTCGTTGGTCACGTTCACGCCGTTCACTTCCACCACGAAGTCGTTGTTTTCCACACCTGCTCTGCCAGCTGGCCCCTGGCTTTGTACCTGCAGAGGGGAGTTCAAAGCAGGATATTGGCATAAAACTTGGAAAGGTGCATTAATTGCTGAGTACTAGCTGAGTTACCATTTTTCCTGCTGAAATAAGCATGGGGAAGGGGAGATTCGTGGGACAGGCAGAGGGCCCAGATGTAATAAACATGGAGCCCATCAGTTTGAGATTTTCAGATGCATCTTGATCCTGATAGATTTACATTATAGAAACGTGGCATGCTAGAACCATGAAGACAGGTAGAAAAACAATTCTTTGACTATTTGCAGGTCTCTGTCCAATAACTTAAAAGTTTAGCACAGTTCACACATCCCGCAGTAATGAATGGAACATCTCCTTTCAAGAAAGCTGAAGTTACAGATGGAATTTGGGACAGCAGGAGTTTGACTTTCACCAGCTGTGGAATTCAGAGAAGGTGGATACAAGTAGGGCAAAGGTGTTTCTCCTATAATTAAGATGTTCTACAGTAAAAACCAATTCTGTCTAAAGTGCTAATTTTAGTGTGACTCATGAGTAAAAGGAGGAATTAGGCAAAAGCTCAATTCTCCTTCCCTCTATAGATGTCTAACAGAATGAGGAATCTTTTCTGGTGCTCATTTTTTATCTTGGGCCAACAATATCAATCTGACAAACAATTCTAGCTCTGATCTGAGAACATCAGAGAGGAGACTTTCATGGCTTTTCTTGCATTTATTTGCAGGATGGGAGGAAGCTGTCCAAGAGACTCCTTGAGCTTCTCCTTGCCCCTCATTCTTCATTAGTACCTCACTGATGAACAATCCAGGCTTGTTCTTGATCATGTTTAAACTGAAGCCGAATCCTTTAGGTCCTTTCACCATCTTGCAGATCCTTGGCTTGTGGTTCACTTTCTGCGCAGTGTGCAACTCCACTCTTTCCTCAATTTTAGCTGGAGCTGAATTCTGTGCTTTGTAGTAGTATGAGAAAGGGGAAATTTGAGCCTGAAAAAAGTGACAAAACTACATTAAAATAAAAACCCCTGTTATGAAATCTGTTTCAGGCTCTCATGCTCAACATAGTTTGTTTGAATCTCTTTTTAATCACTTAGACTTTAGCTGCAGTGAAGAACTCTTTCCTATTGATTCCTGGCTGAGTGGAAAACTACAGTGTTGATCTCTCTGAGAAGGGAACTTTTTTATTCATAAATGGTTGCACAGTTATGTAGCTCTGAATTTGATGTCTTAACAGCAAACCTTAGCCTTTCTTATGATTGGTTTGAATTTAGAATTGTTCCAATAGTGTCTATAAAAATCAGGAAGAGGCCAAAGATATGGGTGTTTGGTGACTTTCTGTACAAGTGTAAGTAGAGTTGCTGGAGTACAGGTGTATCTTAGATAAATGATAAATTCCTAGCAGTAGTTTGCATTTTCTTACCAGTTTGTACATGCTGTCAGTTTCCTTATCCACCACCAGCAGGGAGGTTTTTGTCTCAGACTGCTTAATTTTTCCCACTACGCTTTCATGTTCCAGCCCATCCACTCGCTCGCCATTGACAGCCACTAAGATGTCATTGTCCTTGAGACCTGCCATGGCTGCTGGGCTTCCAGAGTTAACATCTTTGATTATGTGGTCTAAGAGAAGAAGGGGAGAAAGATTGCTGTCAAGGCAGAGCTTGGTGAGTTTTAAAGACATTAAAATCTGATGCAAAGGCAAATGGTTAGAATTGCACTTCAGGCTGAGGCTGTTTTCCCTGAAGATTTCTCCTCCGAGTAAGAAGCCAAAGAGAATGAGGGCTGCAAACATCATACAGGAAGAAATGGTACAGGAGATGTCATGGTCTGTGTGTTAACTTGGGTCTTACCACCAGTGTTTTGTTCCATCCGCAGGTAAAATCCATAACCACTTTTTCCTTTCTGGATCTCAATAAGTCGTGGTTTGAGGGGAAGCAACCTTAGGCTGGCGCTCTCTTTGCTCAGTGCCATCCTCTGGCTTGTGAAATAGCGGTCTGTTTCTTCATTTGAAAGTAGAAACATAACATGATTTTCAGACTTCTTTACCTGTGACAGCACATGTACAGTCTCAGACGTCACCCCTTCAACAGCACGTGGGAATTGCAGATAGTTTGGTATGTGGTGCACTCATACACAGCAGGGTCTGGGTGCTGTTATTCCAGGCTATGCTACTATAAATTGATTTTTCCTCTCCCCCCCTCCAGTCAGAAATTTGGACCATGAAAAATCAGGGGCACGTAATATATGAGGAAATTTTCTATATTTCATACCGTGTTCCTAACCTATAGGGAATTATCTGTGGAGGGCCATGGGGTGGCATACAGTGCTGTAGAATCCAGGGAGCCTGAGTAGATAGTACTTGGCTGTTCTAGGTGTGGAACTCTACAATATACACTTATTATGCCATCTATACCACGATATTAGATGACAGTGACAGGAGTCAAGTTTCTGTCACTCTTGGTCCTCTTCTCTCTCCCTGTATTGCTGATTGTGAGGTGGGGTTTTTCTTCTGTCTGTTCAACCTCTCCAAGTCCATCCTTCTCTTAATCTTTCTGCTCTAATGGATGCCCTTTTCTCATCTCAACCACTGTCACTCTGCTGCTGGTGTTGCAGTAGCTCAACAAAACACAGGTATTGCACGATTCCATAGTTATCTGTGTGCACTGAATGCTGCTGGAATGCTGGAGTCTCATCGCTCTCTGAAATCTCTTCAACCCCAGCTGCATTTCAGCAGTGCCAACAGCAGAAAGCTGGAAGCCTCATTAGCAATGTTCTTTGCAGCCAGTTAGTGAAATTACTTGCACAGTAATTTTCATGGGTTTTGGACTTATTAACAGGAGAAAGGGACTGCTGTCTAAAATGGTGAATCTTCCCTCCTCCATGCTGACTTTGTCATCAGAGGCTTCCCTCTTCCTGCCCTGGAAACCACTTTTGATGACTTGCCCTCCTGCCATTAGGAGCATTTCCAGGACTTCTAGGAAATGAATTTAAGAGGATTCCTGGCAGCAGTATACTTGTGTCATTTAAAATTCTTTGGCCTGTCTTGATGGCAGTGTTCATTGAGAGGCAGTTCAAGAGGCTGCTTGATAACAGAGCCAACGCAGAGGGCTGTGCTGATGTGTTGATGGTAGATGAACAGCAGCTCCCAAGATTTACTGTGAAGTGCTTAAATCAGCCAGCCTGGCCTCCTCAGTAACCCTGATAGGTTGCTGTGAAAGTAGGCCAGAACAGAAGAGGAATCAATACCTTTTCCACCACTTCCTCGTGTGTGTCATTTTCCACATTTTTCCCATTGATTTCAATCAGGCGATCGTTATTTTGGACAGCAGCCTTTGCAGCTGCTCCTTGTGATGAAAGCTCTACTATGAACAACCCCTTCTGTCCTAAAATAAATGAAAACTCATTACACAGGGTAAGTCACTGCAATAGGCCTGAATTTAGTGGTTAAGGAAACTTGGCACTGATGTCCTCAGAGACTCTTGGCCTCTGCTTGCCTACAGATTACAGGAGCACCCCAAACCTTCCTCGCAGACACTTTTCTGTCTTACTCTGGCCTGGAAAAATCTCTTCAGTGGTAGAGGGAGATACTTGCTCACTATCTGCAGCTCAAATTGTGCTTTATTTCCCTACCAGGAGCGCAAAGGGGCTGATTAACATAGCTGAAAGGGTTTTGATTCCTGCTCCCTCCCACCCTGCTCTCCCCCCATCATTTTGAAGAGAGAAGCTGCTTTTACTGTTGTTTTACACATTTCATGATTTCCTGTCTTTGGAAAGCTTCTATGTTTGGTCCTTCAATTATATTGCATTCCAAAATATCCTTTAGAGGGCTCTTTAGAGGTGATGCTTTCCAGAAGTCCTCCCTCTTCCGTTCACTGGCCTTGGAAGAAAGGCACAAATGGAAAAGGTTCAAAATCCTTTTCTTTCTAAATGAATTAACTTACAAATCAGAGAAAGTGTTTCTTACAGCTATGTAGAACCTCATGTGCTGATTCCAGAGGTGATTTTGAAGAATGGGACAGGACTTAACATAGCACATGGAGTCTATATCTGGTGTTTGAGTAGGGACTGTAAATTTGATTTTGTTTAAGGGCTTAAATAACAAGCAGAAAATAGCTTATTATTTCTCTCTCTCTCTCTCTTTTTTTTTTTTTTTTTTTTTTTTTTTTTTTTTTTTTTTTTTTTTTTTTTTTTTTTTTTTTTTTTTTTTTTTTTTTTTTTTTTTTTTTTTTTTGTCTGTTTTCCACCCCATGAGAAGCATGGTCCTCAGAAAACCTTGCACTGCACATGCTGTACAGAAATGTACTGGAGATGGATCTGAGCTTATCTTGCTGCTCCTCACTCTCTTTCTGTTAGCAAGAACGGTTTGTGTGTTCCTATTAGCCCTCACATGTTAACTGTGGTTGCCTCTGTCCCTGCTGCCAAATATACACACACATATATATGTGTGTATATATATATATCCAATTTCTTCTCTCCAGGCTCTCACCTTCAGTGCTTTTCAGGGAGAAGCCGTAGCCTGTCTCCTCCCTCACTAGGTAGCAGAGCCGGGGCTGTGGAACTGCAGTGATGCCTCTGTTGGCCATGGATGGTGGGCACTGCTGCTCCTGCTGTTGTCCTGTTGATGCCTTTTGACCCAGCTCTTCCAAGTTCACTCCCTCCTTTTGTGCCTTTTCATAGGATGCATCATCCAGAACGAGGAGCACAACGGAATTCCCGCTGTTTTTGACTATCTCCACCACCTGTAATGGACAAGGGGAAATGGAAGCAGGCACTTGAGTGATGGAGCTAAAAGCTCTCCCCAGGAAAAGCTGCACTGTCTTTGTGGCCTCATGCACTAGGGGAGGCACCCCAAAGACATTCCATGCCCATGCTGGGTAATGAATGCTGCAGGGGGACACTCAGAGCAGTTGACTCTACTCTTGGATTTCCTAGCCGTAAAAACTGGGAGAAAAATCTTCACCCAGCAGCCGTGGGCCTGGGTAATGAGGGCATGGTGTGGATCCCAGACTGAACAGAGAGGTACCTGTGCATGTTCCTCCTTGTCCACGAAGACACCATTAACCCTGAGGACTCTGTCTCCATCCTTCAGGCCAGCCCTCTCGGCGGGGCTGTTGTGCCCCACGTTGCGGATGACGTGTCCTGCCGTGTCCTGCTCCACGCGCAGGTAGAACCCGTAGGTCTTCTGGGGCTTCTTGGTCACTTGACACTCTCGGGGCTGCAGAGCTGAAGTCATCTCTGCCAGACAGGATGGAAAAAATCCCTGTGAGTAAGAGCAGTAAGCTTACCTAGGGTATATTCAATCTAATTACCTATTGAGAGGGTTTGCTTCAGAATTCATGGGGTGTTTTTTTTTCTTGGTGTGGAGGTTCTTTTCTAATTTTTTGACCTCAGGAAATCCAGCTGTGCAAAGCTGAATTGAGTTAACAAGGCAAGGGAGAAGAAGCCAAACCCTTTTCCCTAACCCTCCTTGCTTTTTTTTGTCTCTGTAGCTCAAATGAAGTTAAACAAAATGCAGAACTGAAATAAGAAAAGTCTGCCCGTGAAAACATAGTGAAGATTGAGGAGAGGCTGTAAGACCAGGATTAAGTCTTACAGAGCAAATAAAGTTTTGGGAAAAGGGTTTGTAATTGGAGTGAAGGGATTGTTCCCCTCCCTTTGACACTTGGGAGATCACATGTAAGTACTGTCCTCAATTTTGATCTCCTCAAGTAATTTACATATTGGAGCTAGCTCGCAGAGGAGATTTTGGTTCTGAAGCACATATTTAAGGAGGCTGAGAGAGCTGGATTAGTTTAGCCTTGGGAAGAGAAAGTAAAGGGAGGATCTTCTTGATATCTTCTCACTGCCTAACTGGATTGTGTAGAGAACATAGCCAGACTCTTCTTGGAAATTAACTGAGAGGCAACAGACACAGGCTACAGCACAGCAGGGGAAATTCCAACCAGACATCCATAAGGACAGCTTTTCTTCTTGGGGCAGTCAGATATGACTATAAGTGCCCAGAGAGGCTGTGAAATCTGTCCTTGGAGATACCTGGATTGGGCCCTGAGCAATCTGATCTGAGATGGCCCAGTTTTCTATGGGGCTCTGCACCAGGCAACCTCTAAAAGTCCTTTCCTACATAAACTGCTCTATGGCGTAAAGAAGCTCTGGTTTGGGTGAACCTTGTCATGCAGGAATACCACACATGGAAGGTAAATTACAGGTGGGACCAAGGAACATCTCCCAAGATAGTTGTCCTACCAACTAGAAGATGGGGGACTGAGAGAAATGAAGACAACTTCCTCCAGTTGGAAAATCCAGGTAATTAGCAACCTTGGTTTGTATTTTACTGGAAAGATTTCTTTTACCTGTCTCTTTACTAATAAAATTCACTTCTTTAGATGCTCTGGCAGTCAAATCCTTCTGTGTTAGCAACTCAGTGCAGAGCCACTGCTGTGGCCACCCATGCTGCAGATTTTTGCTGTGGAAGCTGAAGCTGCATTGTTGAGTTTACTTGGGCAGCACATAGAACAGCATGGATGTGTGGTGTGAGTTTGGCACAGGTGTCACTGGAGCTGGAGAATACAGGAATTTCAGCTGGCAAGGATATGAAGCCTGCAGATTATGATTCACTTGTAGCCCATGGTCAGGTGCCTTGAGCTTTTATGAGTCTCTGTGTATTGCACTGACATTAACTAATAAAGGGGTGAACTGCCCTGTTATTTGAACATTGTTTGGAACACATCAGACTGTATCAATTTCAATTACAATTCAAAGTAATTTTTCTTGACAAACACTGGGAGTCTGTGATAATTCCAGAAATTAACATGCAAAACCAGTGATACTCAGAGCTGAAGAAACAGTAGGTTTTTATGGGAAAAAATATTTCTTCATATTTAGAAGTGGAGGGAAGGTTCCAATGCACTGCATACAACTCCTTTTAACCCATGCAAAATTATTTGTATTGCAAAAAGGAATTTTCTAAGGGAAGAGGGATTAGAAAAAAGGAATTTCTTACCTGTATATCTATGTAGAACAGCCTTCACAGGAGTTCTCTTTTGCTGTTTCTCCTGTGGCTGTACGTATAAGTAAGGCTGGACTTTGATTGGGCAAAGGTTGATTTAAAAGATGATTTATTTAACCAAGTTTCACTGAATGTGTGATACCTTGATAGGCTGTCTTGTCCTTGTGGGCAGAAGTGCTAATCACATTTCTCATCAGCTTTGCATTTTGTCCTGCTGATATTATACTCAAAAACTCAGTCAAGGAGGTCGTCTGAGGCAAGCCTGACCTTTGCTCTGGGCAAGAGCTTCTCCTGCTCTGAGAAATGACTTAAAGGGAGTAGATTTGGGTTGTGCTGGATTGACCTGGGCCAGCAGCATTTGACTGCAGGTTAGGAAGTTACTGGTTAAAATCTGCATGCCCATTGTTGGATGAAAAATAAAAAAGGAACTGTGGCAGGTTAACCTTGACCAGTAGCCAGATGCCAACTGAGCCACTTTTATCCCATTCCTCTACAGGATGTGGGGAGAAAATAGGATGAAAAAAGCTTGAAGAATTCAAGATAAGGGCCACAACTGGGAAGAGATGCATTGAAAAAACGGGTTTGTGATTGAGGGGTGGGCCCTGACTGTTGAGGCCATCACACGTGTGAAACATGCACTGCAATCAAGTGACCCATGTAGGTAAAATCTCCCTGGAGCAGATGGAGGGAGGTGTCTGTGGTATCAGTATGGTGAGGTGTGGCAAACTGGCTGCACTGCAGGTGCACTGGGAAAGGCAGTGGGTGGCTTTCTCTACCTTGGGAAAAGGCAAGTGCATTTGTGGGGCTGTCTTTGCTCAGGGACCCAGGTGATGCAGGAGGGAGTGGAAATCTGCTGTGTACCTCGAGGAGATTTATCCCTGGGGGAAAAGAATCCATTATTGGACTTGTGTGGTATAGGGAGGAATACAGCAGGGATCATCTGAATTAACAGAGAATGAACCTCACAAGGAGCCATGTGAGTGCAGTGCTGACCCACCCCAAGTTTTCTTGGTGCTCAACAATCCAATGTGGTGCTTCTCCTGTCCTGAGTGATTTCCTTGACAGATAGGACCAAAGTAATTGACAATTCTTATGGAAATTCAGGGGAAGGGGAGCATAGAATGGGGGGATAATATCTGTATATATAACAAGGGACAAGGTATAGTGGTTATAGAAGATGTATAAACCTGACTGTTGGTTTAAGTAAGCAGTATAAGTTGTAAGTGTTAGTAAGAAGAAATTTCAGGAAAGATGAATAGATGGAATGAGAAGGTTTGAGTAGAGTACAGAAATGAAGCAATGTGTGAGTGGGACAGAGGATACTCTGATATCTCAGATCACACATGATATGAGTGGTGTGGAATAAGGGGTTGAGATTGTACTGGCTCTGGCTGGGATGGAGTTCACTTTCTCCCTGGCAGCCTCGTGCTGCTGTGCTTTGCATTTGTGCCTAAGACAGTGTGGGTGCTACATCACATTTTTGGCTGCTGTGGAACAGTGTTTGCATTCTCTCATCACTTTCTCCCCTTCACTCCTCCCAGAAAACAGGGAGGGGACAGAGTGGTGACAGCTGACCCCAACTGACCAAAGGGATATTCCATATTTCACACCATGTGATCTCGTGCTCAGCATTAAAAGCTTGGTAAAAGGAGGAGAAAGGGCAGTTGTTTGTGGTTATGGTGGTCTTCCCAAGCAGCTGTTGTGCATGTTGAGCTGTTGTTTCCCATGAAGATAGTTAGAAAACTGCCTGCTGGTGGGAACCAGGGAATGAATTCCCATTTTTCTTTACTTTCATGCTCATATTTCCTTTCCCTATCAAGCTATCCTTATCTCAATGTATAAGCCTTGCCTTCCTTTTATTTTGTCCCCATTCAGCAGGAAAGGAGTGAGAGGGAGTCAGGGTGGGTGTTTGGCTGTTGTTTGGGGTCAGTCTGTCACAAGGGCATATCTTATTCACAATCCATAACCATGTGCAGGATGTACTTATAGATATGGACTGACCTGATGGTGTTTCTAATAGAGGCAGAAGCCTCCAAATTTGAGATCTCAGACTACCAAGGTAATTACTAAACTAAGTATGTGAACTTCTTGCTAAAGAATCTTATTTAATTTAAAAAAGCCTTAAAACTACTTATTTCTCTCATTGACTTGCTGTGGAATTGGATTATTAAATGTAATACCTGTGTTTTCCCTGGCTGTCTGCTCCGACTGTTTAACTCAAAGCGAAGGTGATGGAAATGATCAAAACCCAAATGTGCTGCAACAGAACAGTCACTGATGGTATAAAAGCCTCACTGTAATCCACTTACTCTAAGTGGATTTTGCAAGCCTGTTGTGACTTGGAGTTGCTCCTTTTGGTGCAACTTCAAACCTACAAAGTGCAAGGAGTGAGCCCCGATGTTGTAAGCACCAGACAGGTCAAACCTGCCCTGCCCTCTGCTTGCAGCCTTTCAGACAAGCCAGAGTGGAAGATGAAGGAGATCAGAGGGCCTCATCAGCCAAGCACAGTGCAGATGGGACCTCCACAAGGATCTCAGGTCAGCACACAAGAAAACAGCACCCGAATCAAGATTTACTTTTTCATTCTAGTGGCACTATGATAATCACTTGAGGTAATTTTTGGTAATCAACAGGATTTTTCCAAGAAGAAGATGCTACACAAATGTAAAATGTTAGTGAAATGTAGAAAATCAGAAGTTCTCCTATCCTTCCACCAGTAGAATGAAAATTGTTTGAGAATTGATCAGAGTAAAGGTAGCTTTTGTAATATCTCCTTTTCTGGCTCTTGAGGCTTTTGCAAGATTGTTCTCAAGAATATTCATACAGCTACAAAAATGAGGAACATAAAAAAAAAAAAAAGATATCTTACTTTTTAACACTGAGAAAAGTGATAAAATCTGAAAAAAGCCACTTATTTCACAATATTACTATATTGCATGAGTTGGCCACAGTGACTTAGGTGGTGTAATGGTTCTGTTAGCACAGGGACTAGACTAGGCTCTGCTTTCTCCAAGGTATGTCCCTTTACAACTGTAGTCTGGTTATAGTAATACATGAACCCTTGTTTCTATTGCCATGGTGTTATCCTGGGGGATAACCTTTACAAAATATTTTCTGAAAATTCTTTTAGCCAAAGCTTTCTTGACGTTTGGTCAGAAAAATTTCTGTGAAACTCACTGTGTTAACAAACATGGTCAGAAATAAACATTTTCTAGTAGTTTTAAGTGTTCACATGGTTTCCCCAGTGTGATGGGTGAATGGAGGGAAGCACCTTTGTTCTTGATTTTGATACTTGCTGGGATCTCTGGCTTCAGTAAATTCACAGGTAAAGTATGTCTTTAATGTTTTTAATATGAATGTAAAGTTACAAAGTTCAGTCGACTAAAAGGTGCCTTTTGTTATTAACACAAATTTACAAGGAGTCTAGCCCTAAAATTGAATGAATATAGTTTATATGTTTGGTTCTGAAAATTAAGTTGTACTTAAATAATCTGTAACACTGCCAGTATTGTTCTGTTGACAAAAGGTTTATGTGGCTATTTTGGTGTAAAAACGTTCTTTCTTTATGGTGGTGACTCACTTTCTTGCCTGGGAGCATGTACATCCCTTAAAAATTGATGTAATGAGGATTTGTGAATGGTGCTTGTTCACCTATATTGCTTACAGAATGCTTGCTGACCACAGGCTCACTGCTCTCCTTGCAGTGCCATCCTTTTCTTGGATTCATAACAAAGCAGTTCATGAAAATTCATTTTCAAATATTTGGAAGCCTACTTGATTTGTTCCTGTATTTAAGCCTTTCAAAATCACTACAGCCCTTTCCCTTTGCCCCTTCTCTTGCCAGTGATGGTTTTTCCACTTCAGTTTGGCAAGTGTTGTATCAAGCACCATGTGATTTGGTAATAGAAATGTTTGGTTCACTGAAGTCCTCCTCAATCATGAAGCAAAGTCCATTCCAGCTGCCGAATGAATATTCATCACTCATCCTGTACGAAGCCAAGTGGTAATTAATTCTTTCTTTTCTGGTGACCACATGCTTCTGACATTGTAAAGAGAGTCAGAGGGGAAAAAAAAAAAAAAGAGGGGAAGCAAACGTTGCAATCCTGCTGGTTTTCAGGATTCTAGAGGAAGGGGAGAATACCCTCCTTTGAGCATTTTGGACTTATGTCTGCCTAAAAAGTAGGAGAGGAAAAAAAAATTATTTGCTGTCCCTGTGTTTGCAGCAAAGAGAAGTTTTCTATCCCCTTGACCTATCAATAAGAAACTCCAGTGGCAGTCCTCTTGCCCCAGGCTTGGCTCTGTGTGCTTTGAATATCGAATTGTCTTCCCTAGTGCCTTTTTTACTGGAGAAACTCTAAACAATGCTTCCTTCTTTACAATGTTCTGTACTGATCATGAATCCAGGCTTTTAGGTGCAGAATTTATTACTGAGGTAACTTATGAGGTCTGTGAAGCTTCTTTTGCCGTGGTGTCAGACTGAGATCCATGTTAAAAACCTGGAAATTTCTGTTGCAGCAAAAATTCAAAGGTCTTAAAAACGAGGACTTAAGCAAGCTAAGTAGTCTTTTTTTGGTGGAGCTGTGTGTTTGTTCTAGTAAATGGCATCACACACGTGGATATATCCACATGCATGCACAGCAATCAGGCTGTCTGCAGCACCCTGGGTAACTGCAGCTGACTTTGGTGTGATCAATGCTGCCTGAAGAGAAATGCTTTTGGAATTCTCCTCTTCCCTCTGGCCCTGCTACCTTGAGAAGACTCTTCATTCCAGCTTATCCCATTGGGCGTTTTCTGGATGTGCATTTCTTCAGTTTTTCAATTGCTCTATCATCTGCTACCCTTTGTACATGCAAGATGTTGAGACATAAAAAGTAACATCATAAATTTACAAGTCTGGCTTTTTCCATGCAGCACATGAATCTTTCTTTTTTACTACAGTATGTATCCTTATAAAAGTGTTTCTTCCCTTGACCAATGAAAGAGCAGTGTGAGTTACTTATCTCTCTGTTGCATGTGCATTTCTTGCCCTGTGGAGATAGATTTCTGAATTTGACAGTAGAGTGTGTTCCTTTTCTTTTAAGCTTTTGAAATGTATAAATAATAATCACTATGTCTAATTCACTAGTTTCCTCAAGGAGTGTGATGAAAAGGTGCTTATACAATTACTGGAGAAAACATATACTCTTCCTCCAAAAAATACAGCTCTGTGAGACAGGAAGCATTCAGGCCTAAGGCATCGATTTCTCTTCCCATCTTCCATTCCTCTTCCTGCTCCCTGTGTCCCATCTTGTCCCACTCCCACCCTCCAAGTGTGTAATCCTTCAAGGAAATGTCCCTAATTTCTGCATTTTCCTCTCTCTAGTAGTCAGCATTTGATTTCCCTTTGCCAGTAAAGACTCTATTCTGAAATTTCATTACCCTGAGATCAGGTTGAACAGATATTTGGACTGCTTGGGTGCTTTAGCCTCAGCTAATTAGGACCAAACTTCTGCATCCAATTTCTCATTGGGTGCATTCACTCTTGCAGCAAGAAGGATTTAAATTGGACTAGCATTCATTTACCTTTCTATCTGAGATCAGTGAACATAATGGAAAAATCTGAATGTAGCCTTGAAGGCAAAGAGAAATACAAACTTCCTGTAGGTTTCCATCTTCTTGGTCACTGTATATTGGCTTTTGTGTTGGGAGAACTATTGTGTTCTGCTCTGATGAGGCTTTTGTGATGCTTATAGAACTTTTAATAGAAACGTGAGGGTGGATAATGCCTGGTCTTTATTAGTTCTTGTCACTTTGTGGCTTTGAAAGGCTTGTTATCTGTTATCACAAAAAGGAAATGGCTACTGCTATGTTTGGCACTGCAGAAATGCAGAATGCAGCCCTTTTCCTGTGTAACTACTGAAAACCATTATTATAACTTTGGGAGGGAAATAAATCTAGACCCTATTTGAACCCAAGATTAATAAATAAAAAATAGTATAAAATTTAATGATTTTAATATCTTTTAAAAGCCAGTAGAATTTGTATGAGCTTATATTTATTCTTTTAAAATTCCCTCCAAATAAGCAACAGATCCTACCAGGAAGTCATGCCTAATTACTAAGGAAAGGATAAATCTCAATAAAATGCATACCTGGAAATAAGGTTGGTTTGGTTGTAAGAGTAAAACTGGTTTGGTGGCAGCAGAACTTGTGCCTCTTACTTAACTGGAGGATGACACAAACTTTCTTAAAAATACCCACCTGCACCTCAGCTTACTGCCCGCCTTGAAAATCACCCTGATCATCCTGACATGACTATATATATATATCTGGGCCTAAAAAAATGATCCTAAATGATCCTGAAATGCTGAACTGGATCCAGAGCTGCAGTGAGTGGGACATGCCCTCTCAAAAAGTAAGGACCAGAGGAGGAAGAAGAAGAAATCCTGTTATCCACAGACAGAGCTGAAGTGGAATCCTCGGCGGGGCATCCAGTGGAGGGAGAATTTAAAGACCTGTGTCCCTGGGGAAGCCAGCATAAGCCTGGATGAAACTCCTGTGTGTGGCAGTAAGTTCCAGGGTTTGAGTCCTTATAGCCAGTGATGAGATTCCAAGAAGGTAAGCAGTAAATAATTTATCCTCCTTTCTTGGGTTTTGTGGTTTTTTTGGTTTTTTTTGCCTTTGCAGGGGGCAGTTACACTGTTAACCCATGGCTTTCATTTGTCTGTGCACATGAGAGATTCCCAGCAGAGTTCTTTAATGATTTCCTAATCTTAAACCAAGTCTTCTCACTGAGAAGACAGATTTTCCCAAAACAATGGTTGCATTTTAAGCTGTTGCATGACTTAACTATTACACGTTTTTTTAAAGCTCACTGTGTCCTTTTGAAAAAGAGAATGATAGAATAGCAACCCTTTTGTAATAAAAAGTACCCTTAAAGTGTATTTATATTAATTGACCTGAAAGACATTGTAATTGTTTTAAACTCTCCTAAGGTTNTAACAGTGCAGTGTGGATTTCTTAAGGTTTGTATTCTTGTTATTTGATTTACATAATTAATTTTGTTATATTGATTAAAAAAAGAGGTGCATCTTTTCACTAATTGGTATCCTGTTTTAATTCAATATAGAACTCTTGGGTTTTGAGGTTAACTTATTAATTTTTTAATTTTATTTTTCTATCTTGATATAAGAAAGTAAAACTGACAGCCCATTTGTCATTTCTAGAAGCCAATGTACAAGATACGTAATAATGAAGGGGTACTACAGAAAAGCAAATCCAGAAAATTAAGTCTTAAACTGAGGTAAAGCAGGAGGGTAAAAAGGTGCATTTTTGTCATAATTGAGATCTTTGGATATGTATTTCTCCCATGACAAGGCATTTTTAAACAAAGGATGAAAATATCAGGATATTAACAGCTAAATTTTATCACTGTTCAATATTTTGATTTAATATAAACACACCCAAGATCTCAAACCATCCTTTTTTTTTTCCCCCTCTTTCATGAGGAGGTAGACTCCTAAAGCAGGACATACGTAGGGTACAGGAAGACAGAGGAGAACACACTGTCTGCTCTTGTGATCTAGGTTTTTCTTAGTCCTGACTGCCTTGCAATCTTGTAATGAAAATTTGTTAACTGTTGCATTGAATCTGATGGTTTAACTAAAGCTGGGCCTCTTGAGGAGATCTCACATGCCTTAAAACAAATGGGGTGGGGCACATATTTAGATTTACTCATCAAGAAAAACTTCGCTATTTTGATATTTGCCTTTTTTTTGTGATTGAAGTAGGAGATTTTTTCCTCTTTTAACACAGTATCTTCTTGTGTTACTCAGCTCCCATCCTGTTGGGAATGTGCGTGCAGCTCACAGTGCTGGCTTCAAGCCTCCTGAGGCTTTTCTCAAATAAGAAGGCTTTTCACCACCCTGTTTCTGAGGCAAAAACCTCAGAGACACGTCCAGTGCTCTTTGCTTGTGAGTATGGATCCAGAGGCTTCACTGGGGAGGCTGAGTAACTGGGATTACACCTCACTGACAGACCCAGTGCTGAATGGGCTTCAAAGGCCACTGCTTGCTCTGCAGGAGAAGTGATTGCTTTGGGATTGGCGTGAGATATGAGAAAGTGGAAAGAGAAAAAAGCCATCTTGCTCTGCTTTCAAAGTTGTGCATGATTTGTGAATGGCTGCTGCTTTTGTCTGAGCTCTCAAGCCAGCACCTTCTGGCTTCTTCAGGGAGTTTGGAAGCAACTCTGGAAATGAATGTTTTCCTGCACAGAGAGTTTACATTTTCAGTAAACACGTCTGGGACTCTGAACTGCTTTGTGTTATTAGTAAGGGGTTTTGATTGCTTCAATGACTCGCAGAGGCTGTGAACTGGCAGCTCCCATTATTCCCCTTCCATGAACCACTGGGCTCTGTGCACCTCTGGAGCTGTTAAAAGAGCAACTGAACTCGGGCTTGTTTCCTGCAGCCTGAAAATGAAATGTCTTCTGAGTCTTTTAAGTGTCTGAAAATCACTGGGCCATCAGGAAAGGCTAAGCTAAGCTGGCCTTAGTTAGAAAATGCCAACCAAATCTCCTGGTCCTGGGTAGCTGAGCCATGACTGAAAGTTTGACACCAGAGAGTGCAGTGTGGACCCTATTAGAACACCAAGAGAGAGCTGAAAGAGAAGTGAAAAATACACACAGTAGTTAAAATAACACAGAAACCAACCAGACATTCCATTTCTCGCAAGTACAGCCTACACAGGAATTCCTATGCAGTATAGAAAAGTGTAGATAAATGCTTGGTTGTCATTTTTAATCCCATTTGCTGTCCTCCCTGGCCAACAAGAAGATCAGAGCATACCCAAAATAACAGATTTAACTCACACAAGCACACAGCTTACAAGGACTGGGCAGTGTGGAACAAGCAGAAGTCTTGCCATGGCTAAGGTGAAAGGGGTAAAAAAAATCAATCCCCAAGCAAACAAATACTTTGTTTTGATTTTTAGTTTCTTATTGAATCACAGAATCTCTCAAGCCACCTGTCCATATGGAAAATGGAGGCCCAGCAAGCCACTCTTACTTTCTCCTTACCAGCAGTGTACCAAGTTCCACTTGCTGGTCTGGCACTTAAAGATGTTTCTAAAAGACAGCTTTGTTTTTCTAGGAAAAAGAAAAATCTATATATTTTGAAGTAAAGAAAGAAGCTCTCCTGCCTCTTAATGCTAGTCTGAAGTGGGAGGATGTTGTGGTAAGCATTATTTTTCTTTCTTTCAGAATTTCTCTATTTTTTCCTGATACTCACATCAGAATTCTCCTACTTCAAGTACAAATTAAAGACACAAGAATTGTTTTTTGTTTAATAATTGAAAAAGAGATTCCAGTAGGATGTTGCTCTATATATTCATATTGGTGGGAGTCAGGCTCTTACCTGTGCTAGCCAGATAATTTGATACAGGTGCCCTCTTGAGGAAGAGAAACAATTGCAAAAGAATTTTTGCTGGGTTTTGGCTTTTTCAGCCCAGTTTAGGAGTTACTTGGTGTGACCAGGAGGTGCTGTCTGGGCTCTGAGAAAGAAGGAACATCTATTGCAATAAGCTTCTGCTGAGCCATGATGTATTTCAGTCTTTTGTTTTCTCTATGCTCAATTTTGCCCAGAGAGCTGGGAGGTAAAACCTGATCCAAAAAGAGAACTATTTTGAGCCAATCAGTATTTTCAGATTATATTTCAATGGAACAGCTCGATATTTGATGAAAGGAAAAACCTTCAATCTGAAGAAATAAAAACAAACAGCCCTCCCAAATATCCCTCTCCCCTGATGCTTTCACTTGCTTATTTTTTGAAGAGAGGATGCTTTTCTCATCTTCCATTTTTATGAAAACAGGAAAGATTGTAGAAAATATTCTGTTGGCATAAGGCCTTTGCTGCAAGATCTGTTAGGAAATAGATTTTCTATCCTCTCCTGTGAAGGAAAAACTATTGTTTTCATTGTGTTGCCTGTTATTCTGGGTGCTCTGTGCACATCTGCAGCACAAGACAACCCCTGCTTTTACAAGTGGAAAAGTACGGGGAGGGAGGGGGATTGGCCTGGCACAAAGCTCAGCTCAGTTAATGTCTGCACCTCCCCACCAGAGAATACTGCATGCTGGAAATCAGTTATGCATCTACCACAAAATACCTGGAAGAAGGGAAGAACCTGAATCTGAACTGCCTTATAAGAGCTAATAATGAGAATTAGACTGGGTTTGGAAAGGAGATGGAAAGCTTGCACCTCTCACAAAATGCAGACCCCATGGCAAAAATCACGTCCTCACTGGAAACTTCTGAAAATATAGGAAGTCAAGCAGTCAGACAGTGCCTGCTATCAGTGCAGAGCCAAAATAAAGCATATTTTCCTAACTGCTGTGGGCCACTTCAATAGGGTGAGTGTAAGAGGTAAGCTCTGTCTGTCAACGGGCTTGCTTGCAGAGAGAGTTGGGAGGTGACATGGTGGTGTCTCAGGAGAAATTTCTGCATGATAAAAACCGTGTTCATGAAGATGTATCCTCCCCTCCTGGGGTGTGAAACTGAAATTGATTGCTGCCACACTGTGACACGTGCAATAAGTTTCATACTCCTCTGTCTCTTCATTTGTGCATGCTAAATGCAGGGCTGACACTTGAAAAATGTCAGGGATTTGTTTTAGGTTGGCTGTGGATTTCTCTGAGCTAATGGAAATAGCTTCCCATGGGATTTCTACTCTGAGCACTGCTACCAGAGCTGAAAGGAATTGGGTGAAAAAAGCAGTGTGGGAAAATGTGTATTAGTCTCAGCTTAGATGCAGGGCTGCCCCAGCTCACCTGGCATCTATTCTGGGTTCATAGCCACAGCTGCATTCACAGGCAGCAAAGTTATTTTATCTAAAATTGATATCTATGAATTTTTTAAAATGAAGAACTTTGTGTATGCAAACAACCCGACCTTATCACCTCTGGAATTCATTGTGGTGTGTGCAGACCTCAGGGAGGTTTGGTGCTTAGAGGGAATGGAACTTGAGGTATGGCAGTCACTGCTGGGAGTTACTTTGTTCTTTTTGAGGTGACTTTTAATTCTCCTGCTTCATTGGTTAGAAGAGAAAAAAGAGTGTGCAGAAAGGCAGGGGAGGCTGAAACACACAGTGGCTGTGCCCCTGTGCAATCATTTCTGTAAATGTCTTAAGTGGTCACATGGTGCCGTGTCCTCTGCTTGTGCCCAATGACTCCAGCTCCACACCCCCAGCAGAAGGGGGTATCTGGCTGGCCTAAGTAGCCAAGGTGGTGAGCTCCTAGAGCTTTGTGGGTGGGTTCTGATCTGGGCTGGGCTGACAAACCAGTTCATATTCCTTCCAAGCTGTTCCCTGGCTTTGTTAAAACATAAGGATTATATTCCCCTTTCTCCTTCTTAAAGTTTTCTCCAAAATATTTTGACTAAAAATAAAATAAGAATTACACCTTCAGTCACCTGCTTGACACCAATTTTTTAGGTAAAGAGAGATGAAGTTCTGTAGACTTTTATTTGCATGATCGTTATTGTTATATCAGGTGTGGCACTGCCAATTCTGCAGAGAGTACAGAGGTTTACCTGGAACAGAACAAAGCTCTGAGGATGGATTCTGGGCTGGAGAAGATGTGGGCTGTGGTCATGATATCCTGGATAATTGTGTATGTCAAAGGTAAGAAGATGAAGAAGATGTATAGTTGTGGTGTTGTTTTTTTTTTTTTTTTTTTTTTTTTTTTTTTTTTTTTTTTTTTTTTTTTTTTTTTTTTTTTTGTTTTGTTTTGTTTTGTTTTGTTTTTTGTTTTTTGTTTTTTTTTTTCTGAAAATAAGATGTATGATGATTTTATAAAATCACAGGTCTCTCGAGTGGATTTCTGGCATTGACTATATAGTTATTGACACACTTTTCCCATTTTTTTTTCCAGCTGTACTTTCTGGGACCTGCCTCCCATGCAGGGAGGATTCTTCCTTTCTTCTACAGGTCTCTGCTGAGAGAAGGATTTCCTGTGTTGTTTTCTCCTCTGAAATATCTTCTGGCTCATTTCTAGTCTTGCTTGGAGAAAGCTGAGAACACCCTCAGCAGGATGAGCTCAAGGTAAGGAATGCACAGGAAGCAGAAATGGAGCCAGTGCCAAACTCACTCTTCTATAAACAGAAACCAAATTAAGTTGTGATGTTTTACCCAACTCTGAGATACTTTGAAAGCTTATTTTGTCTACAGCCTTTTAACAGGGCTGTGTCCCTCTCCCCTTTTCCAAGTATTGATGTAAATTTGCCTTTTGTGAAGGGACTTCTCTCTCAGGCCTTAAAATTTGGTACCAAATGACAAGGGGAAGATGGTTACACCTGTGTATGTTTCTGTGGTGGCTTGTCTGAGGAGGGCTGCTGATCCCTGATGTGTTTTTCATACCTGGACATGCATGTAATGTTTTTGAGTGTCAGACACATAGACCAAGTGAAGATTTATCTCCTTGTCACTCTGCAAGGGATCTGATTGTTTATCAGTTCTGAAGGGCTGCAGTGGCTGCTGCTGTGGGAGCCTTTCAATCACAGGCAGCCTGATTTTGGATTCTTGTTGAAATAAATGTGAAAGTCACATCTGACAGAACCAGCTGCTTTAAGGGCACCCAGAGCAAGCAGTATAAGATGTCTTGCTAGGTGGGGGTGATGGGGCTGTGGAGAGGCTCAGGAAGAGCTTTGTGTGATGCTATGTTTTGGGTCCCAATGAGCCAGCTGGGACTGCAGATATTTTTAGCAGCATTCTTCAGCAGGCAGCAACCTGTACAAGTGCACATCAACACGATGCTTCTCCCATTGTTTGGTGTAGCTCTGTTTCCACCTCCTGGCAACTATAAGGAATAGCTCTGGAGAGACTAAAGAATTTTTTTTTTGTTTTTGCAAGGCACTAGAAGATGAAGTAGGAATTTTAAAGAGTTCTTTTGAGCCCAGGGGGATTTTTAACTCTTTGGTGTTCAGTATTCTATGCTATGCACAAACATAGAAGCTGCTTCCAAATATCCTGCTTTGCAACCACTGTGAAGATGAGTCCTTGAGCTGAAAGGTCATAAAAATAAGGTGCTTGCAGCAGGTCTGTGAGTAATAAGACACCAGAGAGACATTTTACATTGAGAGAAGGAGCATCAGTGCATATCCATGGTAACTGGAGACATGAACACACCTAGTGAGATTTCAGCTCCAAATACCTGTGCATTCTGTCTGTTAGGAAGAATTATTATAGAGGCATGTACTGTTATGGAAGACACATAGTCAAGACTAGGAGTTCTGTGAGATGAGTGGCCTTGACTAACAAGAAAATGTTAATTTTTTGTCACAAATGAGTGTTCTAGGTGGCTCAAAGAATCACCAGCAAAGGAACTGGCAAAAGCAGGTTTAATATTAAAGTGAAAGTGTGACCAAATGCATTGGCAAGGCTCACTCTAGTTTTTACTAGATGGCTAAAGCACAGAGAAAGATCATGCTAAAATGTAAAACCAATCAATCTAAAACTAAAATCAACTACAAATAATCTACACTGAGGCTGGGGAAGGAAAAAGGGTAAGGATGGGAAAAAGTAATGATAAAAAGGGATAAGGAAGGCTTTCCCAATGTTCAGAGAGGTCTGCCTTACCAAACTTAGGCTTGGACTTGGCAACGGCTTAGGCCTAAACTCAGATTTTTATCTTGGGAAGAAAAATTAGTTTCCAAAGCTGTTTGTTAAAAACCAGGATCTTGTTAGACAGCACCAGTTCCTGGGAGCAGACAGGGTTTCTGATAAGCTCAGGAGAAGCTCAGATGCTGTTCATCAAGGCCAAGGCCTAATGAGTATTTTGTTGTTGTAGTGTGGCCCCAGGAGAGGGGGCGAGGTATTATTCTGTGAGTGTCCTTCAGTAGTAAGAAAACATTAATTTTCCCAAATAAAAATCTCTTGCACAAGTCAGTACTGTTTCTCCCTGTATTTGACAATTTGACAATTGTACAGCCAGAGCTGGGTTTTTTTTCAGGACCTGTTTAGAAATCTATAGTGCCTGTTTCTTGTCCATGCCAGAGCAGTACTATCTCCCTGTTTCACAGGAAAGAATGAAAGCTCTTTATCCACCTCGGAACTGCCCTGTGTGAACAAGCAAAAGACAGCTTTGAGTAGATAGTGCAAGGCATGTTTTTAGAACCCATACAGAAATATAGACTGTTAGTCCAAAACTTCCAGCTAACTGTCCAGGTATGCATTTGGCCAAGATCCCTCATCCCATATGTTGTTCCTTATGCCCTTGTTAACTGCATTAAATTACTTTGGAGAAGTTTTGCAGCACATCTACATAACCCTGATGGAGTAGAGGTGCTGGACTCACTAAATCTGGACTTAGAGTGAGGTTGTTTCCTTCATTGTTCAGTTGCAAGTATTTTCCATGTAAAGTGCTGTCAGTTTCCCACAGGTTATCTTCTTTTACTTACTTGGGAAAATCATCCTCTTCAAAGAGGTTTGTATAGTTCAAAGTTGCCTCTGGTTTATCCCTCTGGATACATTTTTAAAATCATTTAGCCAGAGACTCTTTATCATTACAGAAGTAATAAACTAGCTCTGGCAATAAACCACGTGGAAGCAATGTGCAAATCTCAGATTTCTAGTGATGGAGACTTTGCAAAGAAGCCAAGTAACTTTTCCTGCTGTGTCAGAGGGCTGTGAGTGCAGCAGCAGCTGTGTGTGCACAGAATTGTACCTCTATATAATGATTTTTAAAAAAATATTCACGTATGTAGCAATACACATAGACATGGCCACAGCACAGACACTTTTAGCAAATTAAGACATGTTTTTTACATGTATTTTAGGTGAGCCCTTAGCTGTACACAGACATATATGGCAAGTAGTTTAGATATGTACATAGCCCATCCAGGCCTGAGGGCAGGGGTGGCAAGAAGGCTGTGGTCTGTGACATGAATGCATTCAGCAAAGTCCTTGTGGTGGGGAGCTAGAGGCTTCCTGAATCTCTGTCTGACACTTCTGCATTCTCTGTGCTAGCTGACTAATTTTTTGTATCTTACTTCCCTTTTTCTCATTTGTGTTGTAGTGCTGCGCCCCAACTTTTCACACAGTGGCTTTGAACACTGAATAAGGAGACAATGATGTTCGTGTTCTTCCAGCCTGGAGAAGCTCTGCCACCCCATCCTCAGGGGCTTCCCCTCTGGACTGTGTTTTAAGTCACTCTGGGAAGATGAGAAAATGAAGACCTTCTATCAGCAATGCCCACAGTCCCATGACAGCACTAATATTTGTATGAGACTACCTGAATTTATATTGTGTTTTTCACCTGCAGACCACTGGTCTACAAAATATGGGGGGAAGTTTGCATAGCAGAAACCTGAATAAGGACATATTGTAGGACTTCTCCCAGCAACTCCACTCTCCAGCATCATCCTGCCTCAAATGGAGCTTAAAATCTGCCAGAAGCGCTGGTAACCAGAAAAGAAACGAGGTGAGAATTTTACTGGAAACCATCAGGGACAATTTTTCTAGACCACTGACACAGAGCCAGAGGTGCTAACTGGCTCATGAGAAAAGGAGCCTATGACAGCAAAGAAACCTCTATGGTAAAGAAGGAAAAAGGACAAGCATCCCCTTTGGTGTATTACGCTGCACCAGAAGAGTGTAGGCAGTGATAAATGGCATTACCTGACCCTGGTGTCATGACTTTATTTGGCATTTGAGAGGAGGGATGTGTCGTTTTTTCCAATACAGATGTGGGTTTCTGTTTTCGGTACGTTTTGTTATTATACAACCAATTTATTCCACTTGTGAAAAAAACCCACTGAAATGGAAATGAAAGAAAACAATTCCTCTTTGGCCATGCAATAGCTGTATGTACTTCATATTTGTAAGTGTTGATCTAGCTGCTCTATAAGCACAGGGGATGACTTTTCTCCTTCCTTAAACATATAAATAAGTAAAATACGTATCTTCTTCTGTGCAATGACTCGGGTGAGGGCTGAGAATGCAGCTCCCTGAGGCTGGAGAAGCTGTCTCCCAGCTGATGGGGGTTCCTGGGGCTTCTTGCAGGATCTTCACAGCTGTCCATGGAATGGGGAAGCTGTAGGTTTCAGGGAAAATTTTGTTCCCTGAAGCGTGAAGGAGAAGGAGCAGTGAAGAGCTGAAGGAGAAGAGATTGGGTAAGTGCTGTGTCCCAGTTTTTTTTCCTGGGGAAGTCAGCAACAAAAAACAGTAGGCCCACAAGGGGCAGGAGTTAAATTAGTTAAGGTCATGAATATGTGTGTGGTAGATGGATTTGTCTGCTGCAGTATGGGGGTTGAGTGAGAAGCTCCTGAGGTTAATGACCTATAAGTGCTAAGGGGATTCTCTAGGGCCAGGAGCAGAAGTTGCTGAGCATGGCCTTGCTGGCCCAGTGCAATCAGCTACAGTTAAAAAAGAAATACATTTCCTTGATCTCTGGGAACTGTGATATAATTACCTCTGGATATTTTAACATGGAAGTGGCAGGTTTTACAGGCTTCATTAGCAGCAGGGCTTTCCCCCATCTGTTTGCTGACCATTGGTGAGAGCCACAGATGGTTTATACCTGGGAAAGTCAAGGCGTTAGGTACAAGAACTGGGTTTTTTTTCCCCACATATAATGAAAAATGTAAAGCCAATGTCTTCTCTCTTTCTGAAAGGAACAGAATGAGCTACCAGGGGTGGTATTGTTCTCATTCATCCTTTGCTCCTACTGCCCCTTCCCAACACTGGGTTACTCTCTGAAGGGACTGGCTGCAATGCAGTTACAGATGTGAGGAATATGCCTTGGCTTGTGCAATAACTTCATGGGACTAAGCTGTTTTCCAGATGGGCTAGTGATAAAAATGTAAATATATCTGAGAAGAAGGGAGATGCCCAGCTGCTTTCTGGAATTACAGCTACTATGTACTGCAAAATTTTTTTCCCCTGGGGAAAAATCCACACTTTGTAATGTTGGAATTACTCTAAATACTGCTATCTTGATGAATTCAATAGATAGACACCACAAATCTCTGCCTTGCTGTGGAGGAAATTTCAAACCTATTTATCTTTAGGTATATTTACTGAAACACTGTAATTTTACAGTTGTTCTGTATAACTTGATCATGATTGTTTTGAGAGCTCGTTCTAGTAGGTTAATTCTCTCTTTCAGAAAGCCATCCACCCTCTATTTCCCATTTTGTAGAGGATGCTTTGTAGTTTGGAACTGAATGAAACTAGTTCACAAACTGGATGGGCTGAATTTCAAATCATCTCTGGCTTCAACTGATGCCAGCAGCTGTGAGACAAACAGGGAGTCTGAGAACAAAATGCACTATGGAGGTACAGGAACAGCCATCCCTGACAGTGCTAACAGTCTTCTGCTGTGCTAGTACAGGAATTCAGGGAGCAGTTTTCAGGGCCAGGATATTTTTCAGAAAATAAAAATACCAGGAGGCTCTAAAGTCAAAGAAAAGGTCCATTACCAGCAGCATTGTCAGGGCCCAGCTGTAAATGGTTGAGGAAGATGGCTGAGAACAGAGAAGGAACACAGCCTCTCCTCTACCCCCAGAGCTTTTCAGTTTCAGCTTTGGGAACATCTATCTGCTGCCCCTTTTGATACATTTTGTCTTCCTCCCAAGGTGTTCAAACTCTTGCTGTATTTTGTTGGTTCATTTTCAGTGGAGAGACTTGAGGAATTCCCAGGAGAGGACCATTGCTAGGGAGAAATGGGAGCAGAAGGGCCTGACCTGGGAATGGTGAAAATGCAGCATAAGCAGCATCTCTCACTTCAGAAAAGCTGCAGGCTTTTGAGCTGGGTGCTGTGTGGTCTTGGTGATGAGGCAGAAACATCAAATGCTGCACAGAATATGCTGCTGCTTCTCTGACTGCCAAAAGTGTGGGTTTGGATTTTGAAAAACATAGCCTTGATTTGCAGAGCAGATACCTTATCCTAATAAGAGCAAGAGAATTGACATGGATGTGTGCCATTACTTCCTCTTCTTGCTGTCCCTTCCAGCCCTTCCTTGCCCAAAGACAGATCTTACACAGAACAGACTTCACAGGCAGGGTCTTTTGTACCCCTTAAAATGTGCTTCCACTTCAAAACAGAACCACATTTTGCTGAGTTGAACATGGGAATGGCTCTGTGACACACTGGTTATCCTGTAAAAATTTGTGGTGACGACTGATGCACTGATGGATACCTGACCTTCTCCTCTTTCAGGCTGTGTTAGCAAATATTTTAATCATGTTGGACTTTGCTTTTTATTTGCCTGATTTTAAGTTGGTGCTTTGCATAGCTCAAGGCTTGTGGCTCATGTTTGATGTGTAACAACAGACAGCTAAGGTTGTGACTTGCTCTTCATGTCACAAAGCAGTTTGTTTCTCTCAATTTAACTCTGCCACATCCTCTTCAGGGCAGTGTACCACCAGAGGGTTTTTTTCACTCATCTTCTTCGGAGGGGGTGGAGGTTTTACCTGTCTGTGAGAAAAATCAGCTGCATATTAAGGTCTCGGAAGAAACAACAGAAAGAAACTGATGAACCGTGCAGCTGAACACAGGGACTACCTGGGATGGAATCTCCTAAACTGAGATAGCTCCCACTTGGCAATTATATCTGGGCCCTTCGTGGGGACAGAGAGGGAGGGGAGCTCCAGGTACATTCCTGTAGTTCCCTGAAGAGTGGAAGAGTGACACACGCACCGCACGCTCCCGCGCCAGCCACCGCCACCGAGGCTGAGTGAAAATTTTAATTTATTTTAATGCAGCTATTGAGGCATTTTAATTCCATCAAAGGCAATAACACAAGGCGAGCCACAAGTATTCGTTTGCTACTTTTAAATGGGTTTGATTCATCTGTGCTTGGTTGTTCCTTTTTGGATTTCAATTTGAGAGTTCCTTCTCGCTTACAGGCACTGCAATTCAAGGGTTGTGAATTTTAAAAATTGCAGATTAAATTCTGCATTTCACACATGAATATTTAAATAGAGTCATATACTCTGTTCTTTCTGTAAGGTCCCATTTTTAATCATTAATGCCTGTTCTGTTGTGCAAATAAATCCCATATATGAGATTTGTATGCAGTTAAAAAAAAAGATACTTTTCTAGGACACATTCGAATATGACAATATTCTGTTATGAATATTTATGGACCCATCAAAATTGGTGAATAATGAATTTGCCAGTAGAAATTGTGGAAAGTTTGGGTTTTTTTTTTACTTTCCTTTTGAAAGAGACTGAGAAATTCTTTGCAAATTGGGTCAAGTTCAGTACATAAGTCTGGTCAAAGTGTATCTTTTTTATTTTTTTGGTTAAAAAAATTCAACTCTTAAAGTTTCGAAGTTTTTTGATTGAAAGCAACTTTTCCATGCATAATGTATCCAAATTGAAAAAAAAAAATCTGCAAACTTCTGACAGCATTAAATAACATGAAACAAAACAAAATATTTCCTTTATGATGAAGATTTGATGTGATTGAAAATGAAATTTGGGATGTTTATAATGTAAGAGTTACATTGCTTGTTGCACATTAGTAGCAGAATATACATCAATGTGGTTGTGTTGGCATTTTTACCAGGTGGTAATGAATGGTTTTCATCCAGATGCATCACAATTCTTCGTTTGAGTTGTGAGCAAAACAATTATTTGAGAAAAACAATTCTATTGAAGGTGATGATGTGCTGGAACAGGTTGCTCAGAAAAGTTGCGGATGCCCCATCCCTGGAAGCGTTCAAGGTCAGGTTGGGCGGAGCTCTGAGCACCCTGGTCTGGTGGAAGTGTCCATGGCAGGGAGTTGGAACTGGAAGATCTTTAAGGTCCCTCCCAACCCAAGCCATTCTGTGACTCAGTGACTTGGATGTGGCTGTGTATCACACAGTGTTAAGGAAAACACCACCTCTTGCATTTGGCTCATGACTGTGGCTGCGTTTGTTCTTCCTGTGCCGCACGTGTGGCAGTGTTGTGGCTTCTCTTCTGCACACCAGGCATCCTCACGTGGTTTGCTCCACATTTCAAATGAGATCTCTAATGCTGCATGATTGAAGCCTGTTACTTTCATGGCATTTGGTACCAGATGGGGAATTAGGTCTCTGGGTGCAGAGTGAACCCTGGCACGCGTTGGGAAATTTGGTTGTGTTTGAATACAGGTGTGAACAATCCATGAGCCAAACAATCCACAAGGAAAATCCTGTTACTGCAAATACAACATTCCTGAATCAGCCATTGCACAGAGAGGTTTGCTTGTCTGCTGCATCTTGGGTTTTGACTTGGCAATGAAAATATTGTGTCAGTATTTCCCATGGGATGGGAGCACAGTTTTCCAATCATCTCCAGCTGTGGGTGCCTGGTCCAGAAAGCAAATTGTTGAAGAGGTAAAAATGGCAGCATTTAAAAGACATAGTTTGTTAAAAGGTCTGTATAGCTGTAGAATAGCAGGAGTTACTATGTGCCTCTTTAGTTCACCCTTCCTATGAAAGCAGGAAACAAACTTATATAATTTTAATCCCTTGCAAGAAGAGGGTTGCTCTTTTTCTTCTGATCCAGAAGGGGAGGCACTCTTCAAGAAATTAAAGTGTGCAAAGGCTAGGAATAATTTCTTTGCCAAATAGTTGATGAAGTCTAGATCCTGAGTGGTACTGGAGATCCAGGATTTAAAAAAAACTGTTTGTAAACAGTAGCTTTTTTTTTTGTATTTTCAACCCCATTTTTGCCTTATTTTTTTCAGTGCAAGAATGACACTTTGACATGGGGCCTTGATTAGAACATCTGCTTTCAAAGGAAACAGGGCTTTTACTACAAGTTCTCTTTGAAGGGATGAAAGTCAACAATTGACTACATGCCATTTTGTTTGCTTTCATTTTCTGCAGTGCTGATTCCTTTTGCTAAAGATGGCTCAGACATGGGCAGTTCTGGCTGTGCTCTTTTTCTTGCCAATCAATCTGGTTGAAGGTAAGTGAGAAAGATCCAAACCTACACATTGCACTGTTTGGTACTCTGTATTTCCAGCTTGCCAGGACACTGAAACTTCATAGTACACCAGACCAAATCTTGTCCATTATTTAGTGGGAATGGAAAGAGTAATGTCACTTCAGCTGGCAAAATAATCATGTGCCCTGCAGAGTGGCACAGGATGATAAATCTGATTGGAATCCAACTCTGGTCATCTGAAGGCACATCTGTTCAACTGGGACAATAGCAGGAGAGCTATGATGTCTGGAATAAAAGGGATCCACATATGTCTCTTACTAAACTATTGCTGCAAGTGATGTTGGTTTTAACTGTGCCACAGGTCTGTGTTCCACAGCTATCCTGGGTTTTACTGCCACTTGAAGCAAGACACCTAATTCAGGATCACAATAAAGTTTTTCAAAGTAATTTCCTTTCCCTTAGGAGTGAATTTTGCCCTCCCCATCAATTTTTCAAAGCCTGTATTAGAATGATAGAAATTTGTTGCCTAAAAAAAAAAAAAACAAACATGAAGGACTTGCAGCTCCTCAGCATCACTGTCCACAGCATAAAGGCACCATCTCCACTGCACCTCCAAACTTCAGGGAGGTGGATCTGGAAGTTGAATATTAATACATGCCCCAAGGCTTCCAGTACAGTCAGGAAGTATATTTTTAAGGGTGATGAAACCAAGAGTTTCCTGTGCTTTCACGATGGCTGTAGCATCTTTTTAATGTCCTTTTTAAATCTTATGCAGCTCACAACAGGGTGAGTGCAGAGGCTGGCCATGAAGCTGTGCTGAGTTGCCCCAACATCTCCAAGATGGCTTTGCTGCTGGTGACATGGAAGAGGAATTGCAGCAATTGCTGCTTGTTGTCCTATAGAAGGGATCACAATGAAAGAAGCAGGCTGAACTGCAGTGAGAGGATCATGTGGAAATGTTCACCTGTCAGTGACCCTGTGCTTCGTATTTACCCTGTGAACCTCGAGGATGAGGGAAATTACACCTGTGAAATTGTCAACAGTGAAGGGAATTTTCGTTTTTTCTATTCTCTGACTGTGATAGGTAAGACTGCATCACTAAAATAAAGATTAAATGAGTCTATTTGCAACATAGACAGGAACAAAATATTAGGAAGCATAATGAATTCATCAAGTCACCTTTTCATATAGTCAGGTAAAGTGTATCTGGGTTTCCATAAATTAAAAAAAAAAAAACAGAGGAAGACTTTGTGTTTTGGTTATATTAGTTAAAGCATCTCAATATATTAAAAATTATGAGAAATTAATTTTGCAACTCTGTGATGATATAATTAATTTTAGTCACTTAAATTTTTTTTTTTTTTTTTGTTTTTTCCCTGCAGAATCTTGCCTTTTGGATAAAGACTTAGGTGTTGTATGAGCCTTTCCCTGTTTTGCCAAATGCAGAATATGAGTTATTGGACTTTAAGCAGAACAGTTTTGTCCAATTCCTCTTTTCTTTCCCTGCTATCAAATTTTGGATTCGACATATTCAAACTCCTAAATATTGTACCTGAAGCTTCAGCAATCTGCCTTTTTGTCAGTGAAATTGTAAATCTTCATTGAATCCACCTGTCTCTGCCATCCCATCTCCTGTTTATCTGTCATGACCAGTTGATCTGTCATACAGGAAACAGTATTTTAGATGCAGCCAGATAATTTTTGAGATGTCTACCTTGGACTCTTTGATGTACTTTTTTTCCTTTAAGATATGCTAATATTTCAAATAATTTTAAAATCTCACAAATTGGTCATACAAACTAAAAAATACCACCTATTTTTGACTTTCTCAGTTGGTGATTTTATACTGAAAATGAAATACATAGAGAAATAGAAAATATGAATAGAAATGATGGTTGTGGCTTTTAAAATTTTGTCTGTAGTCCCTCCTACAGTGACTCTGACCCATGACAAGAGCAGGGTGGCTGTCTGTCAGGCATCTGCAGGAAAACCAGCTGCTGACATCTCCTGGATCCCTGCAAGCAATCACAGCTCTGAGGAAGAATTCCATCACCCCAATGGAACAGTGACCAGAGTGAGCTACTTCAGCTGGGCCAACATCTCATTTCCCTCTGTCACCTGCCTGGTCACCCACCCAGCCACAAACCAGACTCTGCTGATGGACCTGACATGTAAATAATGTTATTTTGTGATTGCTCTTCATGATGCCTCAGGCTTCTCTGTGCTGTTCTGTGCAGCTGTTCCCACTAAATGCCGGGGCCCTGGAATTAGGTTAGCCTGGTTATAAGGTGAAGTCCTAGTGCATGTTGAGTGAGAAATTAATAATTTTGAGTTAGTTGAAACCAAATGCTTTGTGGCACTCTATGGAGAAGGTTTCAGCATGTTTTTTCTTTCAATTTCTGTTCTATTTTACAAGAATTCCTTATTCTGCTTTCAGTGGGTTCACCTTGGCTGGCCTCCAGGTGCCCTCCAAGCTGCTCTATTGGTCCCCTTCTTCAACAAGACAGGGAGAAAAGTACAATGGACAGCTTGTGGGTCAAGGTGAAGACAGGGAGAGATCATTCACCAATTACTGTCACAGGCAAAAGAGACTTGAGAGAAAGTAATTTCTTGCCACTCAAATCAGAGTAAGATAACAAGAGACAAGAACAAATTGAAAAGCACCTTCCCCACAACATTTTGTCCAGCTTTTCCACAATAGTGATGGTCTGGAGAAAATTTCCTTGGAGAATATCTGTCTGTGACCTTCAAGTGTCCCAAGGGTAGCAAAGGGTGAAATTCAGCTTCTCCTCTGGCTGTGCTGGACCTGTTGGAAGTCTATTGCAGTGGGATTTGTAAGAGCAGCTAAATAAGTGCTCATATCACCAAGCAGAGGCATGAAGAACAGAAGTCAGCACAGACCAGTCATTAATTAATATCAGCATTTTGCAGGGATGGCTGCTCAGTTCTTTTGTTTAGGGCTAGTAGTACTCTAAGAAAAGGAAAGTGTAAAGGCAGATGTGTTGAAAATGAAAATGTGTTTGTACACGCGAATGAGTGGATGTGTGAGGCAGCTTCTTACTGCTGGTTGGCATCCAGACATCTCTTCTGCTTCTGTCTGCTTGGTTTGGAAGCAGAGGATTAGCTTTTGCCTTCAGTTAAGGCAGGTAGCAACATCACAAATTCGTGGATACTGACATCTAGCTCTGTAACTCGCTCTCTTTTCTCATCTCTCAGACACTTCCCGGAGACTTCTCTACATCCTGTTAGGAGCAGCTGCAGGTGTCGGTGCTGTCACTGGTGTGACTTTATGCTTGATTTTCAGGTGCAGAGGTGAGTCCTTTGCTAAACCTGAAATACATTACAATCTCACTGCTGACTATATGCAGGTACAAGGACATGCACTTTATTGCTGAGAGTGAGGTGGGACGCAAGGGTTGAGGAAAATGTTCATATATGCATTGTCCTTTTGGAGAAGTTAAAAGAAGAGGTGGCAATTTAAAATAAGTCTGGAGTTTTGAAAGGGACATAGGTATTATGATATTAATGCATTACAGACTTGTCAGAGATTCATCCAGGATGAAAAGGGTTCTTTCTGACAGTAGGGCAAGCTTTGAGTTTTTAAATTGTTTGTTCTGCATTTTGTTCTGCATTTACCAGGACAAAATCCTATACTTAAGAATGACAGTTCACAAACAAATGATTAAACACAAATGATACCTTTCAGATAATTGTGCATCGGGCATATTAAATAGCTGATTTGTTTAATTTCTCATCCTAAATGCAAAACACAGCCAAACAAAGCTACTATGAAGAAAATTAACTCTACCCCAGTAGAAACCAGGACACCCAGCATGACCAAAAGTTTCAATAAAGGGCAAAATAAAACAAGAGCATATTAGAGAGTGGGATGTAAAAAAAGAAGAACTTAATGTAAGAGGGTAATTATATTTTGAAGAAAGTCTTTCAAGAGCTGAGGGCAGCTAGAAGAGAACCCCAGATATAGCAGCTGTGTATCCTGCACCATCAAACCATTCTAACTTCCTGACATCCCACTTTCAGCTCGCTGGTTATGTAAATGGGCACCTGGCCCAGCAGAAGCCTCTACAGTAAGTGGGCTTTGTGTGTGTGTGTGTTTTGCAGGTTTTGGTGTATTCTTCACTAAAACCTCTGATTTCTTTGCAATGTGTCTGACAAATGTCCCATTTAGCTCTGTGTGCACTTGGAGGGGGGAATGAAGAATACATAATCTGTGAGGATGTCTGTTGTTTGGATGGCCCTATCTTCATGTATAGTCAGAGTATTTGAGCAATTGTTTAAGGACTGGATAGGGAGTGGTGTAGTGCATTTCCTGCCTATAAATTACATTTACCATGCTGAATTTTAATTGTCTCAAAACATAATATTTTCGTATTTCTGCTTCACAGAGTAGTCTTAACTCAGATGTTTTGTTTAAGAATGTGTATTCTTAATGGCAGAAACCTTCCTGCTTACAGATTGGATAAAACCAGACATGCCTTTTACAATGAGGGAAAAGGGTCCACTTTGCTTCACTGTATTGGAGACAAACACAGCTATGAAACTTTTATTTTTTATGTGGCAGTTCATATACTTGGAAGCAGTGATAAATCTGCCACCACAACTTTTACTTAATCTCTAATTCCAGTGTGTTGTGATATATATTTAACAGAATGAAAATGCACTGCTTTTTCCTCAGGGCTTTTGCCTCAATGCACATGGAAAGACCAATTATTTCCTATTTTGTTATCTGCTTGTGATTTAATTAATGGTCGTGTGCCTTGTTTGTTGCAAATAAGTCAGAGTGCTGTAAAATTAGAATGATTCATTTCCTGATATGCTCTTGTGTGGTGTTCAGGACAACTCCATTGATGAGAGTAGGAGTTGCAGAGATGAAAGGCTTCCAATGATTTTAGGTGCCTAAATTGAATTGTTCGTGGTCTGTCTGTTTATTTAATTTTATTTTGTTTTATTTTTATTTTTGGGTTTGTTTGTTTTTGCTTTGTTTTTGTTTTGTTTTGGTGTTCTGTTTTAAGAGAAGCTAGCACTATTCATTTTCATCTATTTTGCTGTAGATACCAACATTTCAAAATTTGTTTTCTATCATATTAAGAAAAAAAATTTCAAAGGCTGTCCTGTTGAGGCTTTGTGAAAGCTGTTCTGGCATCTTGCTGCCAGTTCATGTTTCACCCTCTGTGCTCTGCTCTTTTGCTCAGAGAAATCACTTCACAGTTCTTTTGCAACAGCAATGTTACCTACCAGGTTTCTTCTGCTCTTGCTTTTTGTTAGGGATCTCTAGGAATGATGGTCCCACCAAAGTCTACAATGTCATATAATGACACTCGTTTTTCTTCCTGTTGCAGACTAACACCTCCAAGTCTACATCCTCATGTGAGAGAAGAAAAGCAGTCAAACCTCCTGACTTTCCAGAGAAAATCTATGAGAATTACAAGCCAAGGTCTATTTATGTATTCTTATAACAGTGTAGGCACAAGTGGCCAGCTCAGCTACTAATGATACTCAGCTACTTGAACTTGTACTTCCACTCTTAAGCCTCAGACCTTACCCACAAAAGCCTTTGTCTTTCCTGACCTGAAAATGGTGAGGCAGAAAACCTCATCTTAGTAAGTTGTTTTTCTCTTTCTCTAAATATCAATATAGCTCTAGAAAATGTTGAAACTTTTAAAGATTGAACTAAGGAAATACATTAATTTTGTTTGAAAGTGGACTCTGAGGTGTGAGCTGCCTTTCCTTAAAATGATAATTGATGTATTTCTATGCCAGAGTAACAGACTCCTTGTGAAAATATAGCACTTTCCATTTTGGCAAGAGGATTCTATTAAAAGTTCTGTGTTGGAAACCAGAGAGTGACATGGGGGATCTCAAAACACAGAAGGTCAAAGCAATACATCTAACAGAAATGCAAAAATAAGAAAGTTTCAAAGGGGTTTTTTTTGTTGCCTTTTTTGGGTTTTTTTGGTTGTTGTTTTGTTTTGCTTTGTTTTGTTTTCTGGTTAGATGGTTGCACATGACAGATGATGATCTAGTATTTGACATCTTTGTTTATTTTAAAATTTTTAATGTACTTCTTTTTCAATTAATCTTTCTGTTTGCATTGAAAATTGATGGAAAATAAAACCTGATTGATATTATACTGGATACAGAAATTAAAAACAGCAATGGACAATTTTTGGAGACTCATTAAAGTAAATATGCAAATATTTACCTGAAGGATTTCTGTGGCTATTTGGGTAAATGTTTATTGACCAGTTTTTGAGAAGCTGACATCACAGCATGGTTTTACTGAGAACAGAAATGTTAAGTTGTATAAAGTGCAGGTGTTGTGCTTGTTTAAAACAACGGAAAAAATAAACAACCCTAACCACACCATTTATTTCTTCTCATCTTCATGTTCCCAAGCTGAAAAGACCTCCACAAACTGTTAGTTAATTTCATTTTTCATTGGTCAGGTCTTTCAGACCATCCAAATACTAATGCAGCAGTAACTACACTCAAATGTGTTTTGAAAAGCCTTTTCCTGCTTGTTGCTTCAGGGTCATCTCTGCTCCATAAATCTTCTTAGGCATGAGCATCTCCCAGTGCCTTTTAATTGCACTTTATCACTTCTAAATAGACATGGATGTCTGCTGACAGCACTCCAGCCTTTTATTTTAGTCAGAAAGGCATGAAGAATGATTCTCTGCCTTAAGAAAAGGGTCTACAGAGGGCAGGCTGGTTTCCAGGCTTGGTGGACAAGCCAGGCCTTTCCTGTGGTGTGGAATGTCAGTGATGGGTCACTCTCAGAGCTGTGTGCAGCTTCATCATGTCTTCTGTGGGGAGGGAGAAGCCCCTTTTCATGTGCAAAACCTCTGGGAGAAATAAATGACAACTTGGAATTAGTGCAAATAGGTTTCAAACGATGCAAGATAGGAAAAGTGCTTTGTAGCTCTAGTGAAATCCACAGCAGTGCCTTAGTCCAAGGTGCTGTCAAGGGGTCACTTGTGACTGGAAGGTTCTGAAATAGACGAAAGATCTCTCATTGCTTAAGGAACTGCTCAGTCAGGTCTAAACCTGGGTACCTGGGCTGGTGTTCCTCAGTGTGGTAAGTGAGCATGGATTGTGTTTTGGAAAGCTACTGCAGTCAGTGCCTTTTTCAGAAGATGGATCATTGCAGCCAGATTGAAGGACAACAGGGCTGTTAATTTAAAATTAAGAGAGTTAGGCTGTGGAGCAGTCTGCTTCTCTGAATCACAGTGCACGTGTGCTGTGATTATTAAGATGTAGCATAAGAATTTTTCATAATTCCTTTACACCAAGTGAAATGTTGAAGAGTGAGATCTAGTGGAGACGGTAAAAGTAGAACTTAAGCAGGGAGATGATGGTGTGTGGGGAAAAGCTCTCTGAAGGAGCACCACTGTGATAATTTGCCCTGGCTGAAAACTATGGTTTTCATACTCATAACTTTATTTTCACCTTTAATTTGTATTTGGTGGAATTGGTCCAGTCACCTGCCATATGTCAGTACTTCCATTAATCCAGAAATTCTGAGCAGACCTGGTACTGAAATGAGGTGCTCTGGCAATGACATGGGCTATCCTGCAATAAAATTTGCCCTTATGCTTTTTAGCCTTGTTGTATATGATTAATAAAGCTTATCAGGCCAAAGAGAATCAGGTGGCTATGGGGGTTGTTGTAAAAAAGGCTGGGACATCAATAAAGCTTCTATAGGTATTTTCACTGTTGGCTGTGACTGGTGAAGGTCAGGGTTTTGTCATGTGTTGAGCTCCTGGTGTGGGCTTTGGTGGTTTCCTCTCTGCCTGCCTGCCATCACCAAAACTTTGTGTGCCCTGCTTCTTGGGCTGATGAGCTCATCTCTTGAGTATTTTGACAATGAGAAATAAATTACTTAAATATTTTCTGTCATGCTGTTGTTGTAGGGATAGGCAGTTTGGTGTAACCCAAAAAACAATTCAA
Organism: Chaetops frenatus; assembly: GCA_013400775.1. Lineage (NCBI taxonomy): Eukaryota > Metazoa > Chordata > Aves > Passeriformes > Picathartidae > Chaetops > Chaetops frenatus. The sequence goes on along the minus strand of VZTR01029538.1, from coordinate 870,640 downwards.
ATTGTGTGTTTTGAATTCCTCTTATAGGAATTTGGTCTCAAAAATAAGCAACTTTAGAATGTTTTTATGAGTATATTTATCATGCATTTCCCCCCCCTTAATTATAAATACACTTTTGGTGACCCTATCCTCTCTTTATTTGCACTGAAAGCAAATTTAATCAAGGCAGGTATTTTAGACTGCCAAAATGGCCTTGCCAAAATGTGTAAGAAAATGCTGACTGTTTGATGAATAATCATTGTGAGATAGCTACTAAAAAGTGATGGGAATTGGAGTGAGCTATTTGCACATTGTCACAAGAAAAAAATTTTAAAAAAGCTTGGGAGCGTGACACTGCTGTTTCAGATTGGCTATTTAGTCAAATGCACAGTTGACTGAATGTCACTTGAGCTTTTTAGCACCAGATGTGATTATAGATGAAAATGCTCCTGTTTATTGTGTGGATTTTCACTCACATTGTTCATAGCACACTCTTTGTAATAATGATGATGTCTGCTTTCTGATTAATCTATGAACAATTTATCTTCTGGAAATAGCAGGTGTTGTGATGCCTCTTTCTCTTCACTGAAAATGGAAATAAATGGTGACAAAGTGTTATTTTTAAAGCCTCATAAATTGGAATGTCACTTCAGATTACGAACAATATTTGTTTAAAATCACAAATTTCAACACCAGGATTGAAATGTAGAAGGTAAATTATTTTTCTACAGACTTTGGAAATGGGGCCAATTTCCAAAGGGTCTTTGCCAGTTGAAGGAAGAGTTTGGATTCCTAAGTTTGAAGTTGCAGCTATAAGTTTTGTCTAACCTTCCTGGGATCAGTTTGTCACAGCTTTTCTTCTCTGATGAGAAAATAATTCTTTCCTTGGTTCTCCTCTAATAACTGTAACACTTGTGATATCTTTGTGGACTGGTCTTTCTGACTTTGTGAAGTCTTTACTGTTAATGATAACTTGTCAGCTACTCGATTTTGTGTCCACAATCTGTATACACCTTTCATGTGCTGGAGGCACTGAACAGCTCTGGGTTCAGAATTAACCAAGTGGGAGCTATTTTACATTCCCTATCACTTCTTTGTCCTGCAATAGTTTGTGCTTGTGCTCTTAATGGTGCTTCTTTAAGCAAGTGCCCTCTCTTCTCATTTTCGTCCACAACCTTGTCATGCACTAGTTTTCTCAGTTTATTGATTTTTATGTTCTCTAAGTATTTTATTATCCAGTTTTATTTCCTTCTCTTTTTGATACCAAATACAATTTTATTTTTCATTCCTTTGCTGCCTTTTTTGTGTGTGTAACAAGAGGTTTCAAATTGTGACTTGCTTTGGAATTTTTTAGTGCTTTTCACTGGACTTTTCTATAGAGACATACTTACTCCAGGTCTCCTTCACTTTTTTCTTTTTCCAGTACATCACAGGAAATTAAGCACTCTTGATGAGAAACATCTTCTGTTCTTACACCTCTGTGAATCTAAGCTCACTTACCAAATCCAAATGCATAACATGCAGCATTTTTTTTTGTTCTTGGCTGATATCTGTCTTACAGAATCATAGAATTGTTAAGGTTGGAAACAATTTCTGAAATCATCAAGTCTAACCATTAACCCAGCACCATCCTGGTCAAAACTAAACTGTGCCCCTCAGTGACACATTTACATGTGAATTTACATGTTCTTGAGCACAGCCAGGGATGGTGGTTCCACCACTTCCCTGAGCAGCCTGTTACAATGCCCTACCAGCTTCTCAGTGAAAAAACTTTTCTGGATATCTAATATACTCTGCAGCAACTGTGAGGCAGAGGAGTGAGAAAAATGTGAGTGGAACAACCCTGCAGACACCCAGGGCAGTGGAGAAGGAGGGCAGGGCAGGAGGTGTTCCAGGTGCCAAAGGTGAGATTCCCCTGCAGCCCACGGTGAGACCTTGGTGAAGGACCTGTGCCCCCCATGGGGGTCCATGGAAGAGCAGGTTTCTACCTGCAGCCCATGAGGGTCCCATGCTGGAACAGAATCCTGGCAGGAGCTGTGATCCTGGAGAGGAGCTCAGCCAGCTTTTCTGGCATGACCTGTGACCCTGTGGGGAGACCCACAGGAGCAGTCTGTTCCTGAAGGACTGCACCCCATGGAAAGGACCCACACTGGAGCAGTTCATGCAGAACTGCAGCCTCTGGGAAGGACCCACCTTGGAGCAGTTTGTGAAGGACTCTATCCCATGGTAAGCAACTTGCTGGAGCAGAGGAATAGTGTAAAGTAATGGCAGAGGTGAAGAGGTATGAACTGACCCCCAAACCCCATTCCTCACCCCCCTGCACTGCTGGGGCTGGGGAGTAGGAGGTAAATCTGTGAAGAAGAGGGAGTGAGAGCAAAGGTGGTTTTAATTTTGTTGCTATTTCTCACTATCCTCTGTTATTAATTGGTAATAAATGAAATTAACTTCCCCGAGTCAAGTCTGCTTTACCCATGATGCTAACCAGTGAGTGATCTCCCTGTTCTTACTTTGGCCCATGAACTTTTCCATCATATTTTCTCCCCTTGTTCTGCTGAAGAGGGAGAGTGAGAGAGTGTCTGGCTGGGCAAGTGGCAGCCAGCCAAGGTCAATGTACCACACAAGGCTTAGTCACCAGCAGAGCTATAATAGGAAAGAGGATGCTGTAAACACTGGATTTTACATTATTAAGGTATTTTTATGTGGATGGTCCCTCTCTAGGTCTTCTGACTTTAATCTCATCACTGTGTACTGAGCTCTGAAAATTTCATTTCCACTCATTGTATTCTCTCAGCTGTCAATAAGTACTGCTGAGCAAACAAGTCTAAGTGCTTTTGGGATTGATTTTTGTCTCATTTCTGCCACAGTCCAACAGAGTTTATATTGTCATATCATAATGTTCATACCTAGCTGTGCTTATATTTTAGATTTCCATGTGTGTGTCTGAAAGAGAAACCACGGACAGCCCCCCCC